>OY365819.1:87943-274009 GCA_959347315.1 Bimastos eiseni | reverse complement strand
CATAAGGAAAATTGAAAGTATCACATGAAGCATCAAATTAGAGTTTTGACTCTTTACGAAATCGATGGTTATACGCTGACGTAACGTTAATTGAAGGCAACAAAAAACACTGCAAGATCACTGAACAAATATCTCCGATATAACTAAGACCAGCTCAAAACCTAAAATAAACCACGGAGACCAAAATAAAAGCAGTCAAAGCTATCGACAACGTTCATCAACAGGTCAAGAACCCACCATTTCACTTTTATGATAGACCCTACCTATAAAGAAACGTGCATTAGGTAAAAAATCAAGTCATCTAGAACAGTTTAAGAAGTTACCGCATTCGGATTTGGTCGTAATTATTTGGTCTTTATATGTTTGCTTGATGTCATGTGTCGTACAATGAACCGAAATTCTGACTGGAACGAGTGAAACTGATTTGATATCTACAGTTCGAGTAACTTTTAAATCATTAGATTGTATTGAGATGTATAACCTAAAGCTAGATGTCTGAATAAGGAGAAGGTATACGCAGTCAATTGTTGGCTTTTTCCCATTTCGATAACTGCGCTATAGAAGCGTCTTCTTTGGCTTAGATAAGTAGATTAAGGACAATGCGTAATCCTCCGCATCTGAGGTTATTGCTGAGGTGAAACTACGGTGATCGGGTCTAACTCTTTGGGGCAAGCAGTCGGATTATTTCGTTCATCTGAAAAGTAAGAAAATCCTCAGAGTTTATCGCAATCACAAGACAGCAGCAACAGCAATAAATAAGCAAATAAACAGCGGTAATTTTGGAAATATCAGAAGTGTATTTTAATGACCAGAATGTTCGTCAAATGATCTTCGCTTATTGCAGTCAACCAGACACACTGAAGTATGATTACAATTTACAAGTATTTTATGAACGGATGATAACAAGATAGTACAGGGCGGAATATAACTATAGGCTACATCAGCCACACAAAGAACCATCACAACATGCATCCAATTTATCCAACCCGCCACCTACTGAATGGAAGGACTAGTCAACCCTATGGGGTTGCGGGAATCAGGTTTAGTTTCTGCTGATCTTCAGGTCAGTGTTTAATCCATTGTTGTAAGTTGTCTTCCACAGAGAGAGGAAAGGAGCCCAATACAAGTGATGTGTCTCATGTATACAAAGCTTTGCCTACCTTCACCAAATATATCCTTAGCCTATTCTAATACACATGTCTCTGAGCTGATGAGACCAACAGTTTGTATGGAGAGTAAATTGAGGAATTACGAGGCACAGCACTGCAGCGCATAGCTAGAAAAACCTCACCATGCTCATAGCCATAGGGAAATGTCTAAATCAATAGTATGCGAGTAATACGATTTAATGGAAAAAACTAGCGAAAATAGATGGACTCTAATTATTTAACATAAATAATGTGACTAGGAAAAAATATTAGATGCATAATTATTGCAAACCTTTTTCTCGAGAGATTTCTTTGTTTGTTCCGATTCTTCGATTCTTTGACACAATTGATCGAATCTGTTGTAAGCAAAACTTATTAAACCGTCTGATGAGAAAACACATGGAGTCATTCAGCTTCACCTAAGATTTGTTTCTCTAACAAAACGTCCGAGTCTGCATTTAGAAAACACTGTGACAGGGATTTGTCTTTGTCTGTGCAAAGATGGAATTTAGAGATTACATTTTGACAGTGAATTTTTGAAAATGACACAAGTGGCAGATTCACACCATCACACAAAGTCATTCGACACTACGCTCACACGCATTGTGGTCATATCATCACTATTATTGTGCTGATCGTCATCATCGTCATCATCATTGTCATCATCATCATCACTTGCAACAACCACAGCAGCAGCGTGGTCATGGCTTGAAGCGTTGCTGTTTCCACAACATGCTACCAACCACCATATTTTCCTTTTCAGGCAGCGCAAAATATCTGGAACTAATTATTAAAATTGTTATTATTACCGCGAGTAATAGACCAATAGTAGTCGTAGTAGTAGTTCTAATAATTAAATCACAATAATAATCTCATGCACGTATTAAACACCATTATATTGAACATACATCAATTCATGGTACCAGGTAATAATGAGTGAAAGACCTGCTCAATATCCCAACAATATCCCATGTACCCAACGTGTTGCAAGGCAAGCTACGTAACTGATCGTCTCCAGTCTTCGACTACTCAATGTGACTCCTCTGTCCGGATTCATGTAACCCTTGGTTGACCGACCGACCAGTCTCTTCTACCCTCCCACACCCCTTCACAGGGACCTGACAATCACGGCTTAAGGCTCCTCTGTTACTTTACCTTCCACAACTGACTTTACATTAAAAAGTTCTCATCATTCAACTGAGTCAGACTTTCAATATACAGCGATATATATGATATATGATTTACCTATCGTTTGTCTCTTTGGTCAGACGGTCACCTGCAGCGACTTCGGTTTCCTTCTTCAATAGATATTCTTCGACATTGACCTTCAACCAGGCTAAGAGAGTTCTCTCGTAGTAGTCACCAAAGCACATTCCTATACAAAACACAGTCGCACCTCTTATGACCTGATGAACTCAACTCCTATACAGAACAAACTGATATAAGATGACCGCATAAGATCTGGATTCCAATTAACAGACAAAGAGTACGGTTATAAAGTATGGAACGACAAGGTAAGATAAGAGGCAGTGTTCTCCAAACCTCACAAATCCTTGTCAATACATCATGAAATCCAAATCATACAAACGCGTAGACAAAACCCTCTTCTAGTCTATCAAGAGGCAGACATAGGCAAATATTGAACAGACTCACTGAATTTGCGGTTTCGTAATTTATTTGATTGTTTCACATTTGCCTCAGCTTCCGTGTCAGCATCATTCCTCTTCCGACGATGACTATGCAATTTAAGGATGATGGCACGAATCACACGGAAGGCATGCTCGAGAACTATGAGAGGCGGTGGTAGAACTGGATGCGACTCATATTCGAGGACCAAATGGTATCTCTGTATCTTCCAAATGATGTCCGCAGTTTCTTCAACCTTTGCAAAGGTATTGCTGCAACGAAAAGATGGAATGACAAAATCACTAACAGGTTTTATTTAACAGAGCTCAGCCGCCATAAACACAATAATTAATTCAATTATGACATAACATTGCCATCGTCGAATCCAAGCATCTCCCATGTTTTCACTACTTATAGTCCTCTCCAATCTTAGTCTGAAGATTTGCGACTTCATGTGACATTCTGATTGATTGATTGAACGATTTATGATTTATTGAATGATCTATTTATTCATTGAATGATTGATTGGTGGCCGTTTATTCGATTGATGCCTTCACATTGCATCAGATCAGCCTGGAAACGAACAAACACAAATAAATTGATGTCAATAGTTCAAATAAAATAGATCCGGAGGCGGACAAACTAAGACCAATTCAGATCACAACTCGTCAGCGTATACACATAGTGGTTAACATGTGGCGACAATAAGAGTCGATATAAGTTAACACTTATCAGCATTTATGAAAATTATATAATTTATATAGTCATATTATTTGCATAAATGTCGGATAGCACCGTCATAAGCCACGTGCTGGTTGATTGGTCCGCATGGATATTTCATGTTGTTATCTTAGTACTTAGTTTGTTCTGTGAATTCTTCTTCAGCTTCCTTTACCCATCGAAGTCCATTTACGGTTGACTTGATCTACTGGATTTTGACCTGGTCTCTCCAAAGGATGTCGATCTCTGACATCGATCTTACTCAGAGCCACCGTCGACCCATCATATCTTGGAAGTAAGACACACGGCGCCATAAAAGGCATTGGCATATATCAAGAGTCACGATTAAAGGCCCTCTGGTCAATATCCTATTGTTGCGAGACTAACAAGAACTCACGCATACCACTGCTTCAGACCTAGATTTGCAGATCCTAGCAATTGATCAACGACAACGATTGACATTGAAGTGGCTGTGTAATTGAATTGTGCAAGAGACGGGAGCAACTGACCTGAACATTGCGATGAGAAGGTTGATCATTAAGACGTTTGTGATGAGAGCGTAGATGGCCAGGAAAATAGGACCAAACCAATCAATGGCAGGACACTTTTCGTCCTTCCCAGGACAAAGGGTCCGATTGAAATCATCGTAATCCAACGACGCACACTCCTCCGCTGAAGACGTCTGAGTCGCCAAAGGATCACAACTCTCACCTTAACAAAATTAAACACGTCATTAAATTGTACTGTATTTAAGCATTTATAGAGCGCCTCTAGTAGGGTGAACCGTTCAGTAGCTCTGCCAGTGCACAAGCCACTGCGAGAAGAAATATGTTTCGAGAAAAGCAAAATAGGATGAAAGAGGGCCAGACAGAATTTTAGAGCGAACAAATGGAGATAGTGCATTCCACAAAGAAGGACCAATTGAAGCAAAAGATCGAGACTGAGCCATGTCTGTTCTAGTTCGAGGAGCCAAGAGGTCAAGTCAATCGAACGAACGAAGCGGACGGAGGGAGGAAGCTGAATAAGGCCGAAGTATTACGCCAACCAGGTATCTCGGGGAATAAACCCATTGAGCCTTTACGATTAGGATGAGATTTTTAAATTCATGGAGAGGGATCTAAACATAAGGAAGAGACGAGAACCATGGAAAGCAAGCTATATCAAGCTCAAAGCAGTCACTACAACAATTAACAATACGTCGACCATCGCCACAAATAATAATCATGACCAACACCATCATCATCACAATAATTCCCACGGTGGCCTAAGTTGCAACACCAGCTTTACACCAGCCATCAATCACCTCTACCCCACTGCCATCATCATACCATTGTCATCCTGATAACCACTTCAAATGTCCACAGTTCAAACAGTCTGCTAAGTTCTACCAGCAGCAGCAGCAGCCGCAAAAGACTGGAACAGTGAAAGACTCGCTGCTAAACATTTCGTCCCTACACATCGATTGACTGTCATTGTCGACCTACCAGACACTTCGTCGATGTTGAATTCACCGTAGACACTCCACCAGGCACCGCTCAGAACATTCCCAACAAGTTTAGGTTTAAGTTCTTGATTCGGGTAAAGGATGACATTAACAGCGATGGCGTAAGAGATTATGAAGATCATCAAAATAGTCATAAAGTAGAACAAATCGATCATCTAAAACAACAACGAACGGAATGAACATCTATACAGCATTTAACTGCGCCATTTTCTATTGAATAACATTCATCCTGTGCACAGTCTGTTTGTCTCCCTTCCTCCAACCTCTATCACTCACACATTCACAAATGTAGAAATATATTTGTTTCATTTTCTCCCTCATTCACTCACTCTGAGTGTCATACAAGATTTTCCACAAATTAACCCTCAATAATCTGTCAAATATCCGTCTAATAAAGTGCTTGCAGTGTATGGAGTAACTCCAGTCCCGTCGAGATGGGGCATGGGCAAATGCTCAGTCATGTCGCTTTTCGGGACGATGGTCGGTCCAGCTATCAACGAATAACAAAATATTAATTTTTTATTAAATATGTGAATAATTTATGCGGTCGTAGTAGTAATGTTACCGGCAATTAACAACAACAGTTTTACTTCAAACATTCAGTACTACCTTATATCAGTTTTTGCTTTAGAACACCCTCATTTCCGTATAGGAGGCCCGCGACTGCTCTACCTACCTATATCGGCCTGGAATTTTCTGCCAAGGGTCCTGGATTGCTGTAAGTCGGCCGGAGTGATTCTATTAGCGAGAGTTAGACGTCAAAACTTTCTAGACTACAATGCAATGGGAGATGATATTATTGAGAAAACGAAGTACATTAAATTATTTTGTTTAAAATATAATGATGTCAGAATCTTCAACGGAATTGCGTCTATCTCTCATTTCGTACTTAGGTTTTTCGTTTATTTGATGTATCTTATGTTCTATAACTCACCATTTTCCCGATCATGACGAGTTTTGGTCCGAGCTGTCTGAATATGGATAACATGTGGAGAATCCGGAAGTAAAAGGTCATAAGACTGAAAGCAAGGACGATCCTTGCGGCAAAGAAGCATTTGTCGCAGGAGAAGTGGGAAAAGCGCAACACCAACCCCAGAGTAAATGTTGTGATTGCTATCAGGTCCACCCAGTTCCACTTGTTGGAAATGTAGTTTCTGAACTTTCGAATGCTTCCCTCGCGACCTTCTACAATCTGCAATCACATCACGACATGAACATCTTCAACGGACCATCTATTGTTGTGAAGACCTGCACGTACTATTCTTTTTTACCCGATGTAGGTCACACATTAATTTGTAAAAAAGTGCTCAGTGATGCATGTGGGGAAGAGAAAAAGCGAATCTTCTTATGAAATGGAGTAGGGTAATGAAAGCTTGTGGGGAAGAAATGGACTTGGGAATGATTATGCGCAAGAGTGGTTAAGCGGCAAAGAAGGCCAACTCAACAGCAGGAGTGATATAAAAGACAATAATCACCAGAGACAAGATTACAAGATTGAGTTTGTGCAAATCAGTGGTTAGCACAGAGTTGAATACTGAGACCACGAATGGAATCCAAACATTGAACAGAACATGGAAAAGCTGGACAAACTACTGTAAAAGAGCTTCAGATATGATATATGGCTAAAATAATTTAGCTATAATCTAAAGGCTGAATAGGTGTGGACTAACAATAATGCAGAGGGAGAGCAGGAGATGATATGTAATCGAATTTGATAGGATCGTCATTTGATAAAGATGCACTACAGAGGTCAGATTTTATTTGTGTTAGTCTCCAAACTTCTAAAGCGCCATTCGAAAGCCAGACACAGGACACCAGCTTATTCACGATAACTAATATCCAATTGCATATAACACTTTAAAATATATGCTTTATGTGAAAAGTCATGATATTACAAAAGATGAATACTATTAAGAGGTTCACGAGAGGCGCTAAATAGATACGACTCAATGCATCAGAACATTCGATAAAACGAGGCTCGCCCACCACTATGACTCACCACCATGTCTGCACCCACTTGTCTGATCTCCTCGAAGACGATGGTAAAGACCCAAATAATGAGAATAATCTCCTCAGTGCTAATCTTCGGGTAGAAATTTGTGAGTAAAAGAACGCTATAGAGCAGGAGAAACACCGCATACGACAACTGAAATAAAAGAGCAACAATTTAATATAGAGAATTGGAAAAAAGAACATGATTTATGGACAGCTTAAGAAATAAAGATGACATTTGTTGCAATACCAATTATTGTTATTAATTGCGTTTATTAATGAACTACATCTGCGTCTCAGGTATCCGGAAAAGTCGATTCCTAAATCGTTTGCGAAGCGAGAAAAAAAGAAAATAGTGAATGCTGCAGATGAGAAACACAGCGTGTATGAGAAGGAACGAAAACCGCACATAATTATTATTGTGGTAATTTGTAACTGGATTGATATATTTAGTTTATGCTTGTGGGATAAAACCTGACTAGAATGCAAAAGTCAGCATACGAAACATGGAAGCTCCAACGAGTCAACTGTCAACAAGATTTGATTAAAGGCATCAGACTATTGAGGAAGGAAGTGCTGACCTGACATCCGCCTTCACCCTCTATAACAATCAGAACTAATGCAATTCAGATGAAGACATCAGAAGAAGAAGACTTACACAATTAAAGGTGAATTTGACACAGGGTGCTGTCATAAAGTATCCCACTCTCTTCCAGTACAGGCAACATGGATTCTCTTTCATATCCGAATTCAGCTTCGTGCCAGTGGATGCTGCTGGTGTGGTTGCTGCTTTAGCTGTTGCAGACGAAGCTATTCTATCATTTTGCACCTCTGATGTTTCTTGGCGGAATTTCAGGACCAGAGGAGCCAAAAGAAAGAATGGCGGAATACAGAGAAGTATCGTCTAAACAATAACATCATAAATGAGAGAATGGCAGAGCGAAAAGATCAGTAAGTGAACGAGCGAATGAATGAGTGAATGCATAGACTAATGAAGAAATGAACGAACAGATGAATTTATACAAACTAATCAGACGATGTCAACTCCCTTAAGACTAAACTTTAATGATGATTACCAACTGTGAATTTCGTGTAAGTTGCTGTCTAAGGACACTGTTCCAAGAAAATTTCGATGATAAGTGTCACCATCTTTCTTTCTCTAGGCTTGGGACTGGCACGACCACGGCAAGGGTTGTGGGCAGACAATGTTTATGTTGTTGATTTATTTAACGACACCGTTTCATAACGAAGATAATTTGGTGTCGCCTCCTCCTTTCTCCAGGCTTGAGACTGGCACACGTACAGTGGCGGAGTTAGAATAGACAATGTTTATTTCTATAACTCATTTTTGTACCCTCATACGAAATATTCAATATCGTGTCTACCAGACCCAATCGCCCGTGGGTGGGGTGTATTATTTCTCTGTCAATAATCAAACTTCATACACTCTTCGTCTATCAATGCTCCTAAATTATTGAAGCGGTTTATTTGTAGTATCGACTTCTTCTTGACATCGCTCATCCAATTCAACGTACAATTAGTCACCATATTCGTCAGAGGATATCTTTGGATATCTACCTTTTACACAACGTTCCTATCGTAATTGCAATCCAAATTAGACAGCCACTCGATAGCTAAGCCGTTTGCACCAGCTTATTCACGAGCGTTGCGTCGAAGCAGAGAGGTTGTCCAAATGGTAGTCCTAGGGACGTCAGAGTCAAGTTTCCAGATGGTCAGAATAGCTGTTAAGGCGGGAGTCATTTGGGCCAAGGATTTGAGTTAGTGGATTGGGGTATAATTATTGAAGAGTCGGGGATTTTCTTGATTTAGTCTGGCAGGATAATGATGGTGAATTCTTTCTGGAAGAGTTGCTGCAAAGGAGGTTGGACGATATGCAATGAGAGATTACTGAATCTTTCTGATCAATATGCACTTGTCTGAATTCCTGGAATATGGATGGTTGGCTTTAGCCGTCTTTCACCTCTTTCAAATTCTAAATTTTAGATTGCTTTCATACCCTATAGAATGGATTGTCGTTGCCGATTTTGCCCATCCAGATGGCAGTCAGTAGATCCTGACATGCCTGGTGAGCGATGACGCTCTGGTTGTTCGCCTGGGCTGCGATCTCCAAGGGCGTCAGTCTCGCAAATGTTGGGATTGGGCGAACAAGAAGGTCAATGGTCATTTCCTGGTTGGATGAATAACACTCGGTCAAGAGTCCGGCTGTCAGACCTTCGAAGAAACTGACCAACACATGAAAACACAAGGATGATATTGGCAACCGTTTGCAAGAATTGAGGAAGAAAATAAAGCTCATTGTAATATAATTTATATCCTTTTTTCAAGGCATCCACCTTAATAATTATCATTAAAACGAAATCAGCTCAAAGCAGTGTCATGACGAAGTTGATCAGCGACGTCTTCCTTTCTTTACCAAGACTTGAAACTTGCATTATTAGACAATGGGCAGTGGTAAAATGAAGTTGAGATTATTCTGTAGTCTGTAGTGGTATTACCGCATTTCGTTCATTTAGTTATTTCTAAGTCTTAATTAAGCATACAATCAATCAACTCGCGTAGTTCCCAACGTACTTGACTTGACCCTGAAGCTTCTGCTTTGATTCGGAATCTTTTTCCTTCTTCAGTAAATTCTTCAGCATCAGATGACCAATCAACGACAGAGCAAATGTTTCCTACACATCACAACATCTCATTCACTCATCACAAAATTTTCGCAATGAATACAATTCTTAACGCATTATCTTAACTCTCATATCGACGCAAGACGAGGCATGCCTCGTCTTGAGAATTAAGACGAGGCATTCAATGACAGTCAATACAAATCCAATCGATTCTTGATCAACTTCAAGTCTTGAGTGCAAGTTTTCCAGACCCATAGGTAGCCCATTCGTTCTGTTCAATACGTTACTTGAATTCAGGCTAACTTTGAAGCGTCGACCAACTGCATTGTTATAACGATCTCGTCAAAAGATTTTATATCAGATCAAGTTAGACTAAACAAAATACAAAATGTTCATTCCAGTCCATCGTCCGACAAAAGAACAGATTCATCTCGACCATCCACACAGGGTTTCAGACTCTGGCCGACTACATACAGTCGTCATGTGGAGTAGAGTTTAACTTACTTTAGCCTCATATAGGAAGACGATGGCCATCGATTGCAATCGGCTGAGAATGGACCAGAAGAACAGATCCATTGCTGCGTCGTCCGTCGCAGCTGCAGAATTCGTAAAGCGCGGTAACTTCGCTGCTTTTTCTACGAGCAGCATAGACATCAGCAAGAGTTTTCGATATCAACTTCAAGCACATGTTGCTTACGCAGGGTGGCTTTATGAACTCTTGAAAAACATTCTAAACATGTTAAGATATAGCGTTGCACGTAGGCTACAAATCACGCATATCAATTTAAAATAATAATTTATTCAAAAACATTAATCAATTATTAATTTTACAAGAAATTTCACTCGGAGTAATCTCAAACTAATCTTGATAGAGTGGCTACCAGCTCACGAGACAAATTAAATCAAGTAATTTATGAATTGCTGAATAAACGATTTAAGCTTTATTTAGCTGGGGTCTTATTAAGGTTTTGCAGCGGCAATAGATCGACAGTTAATACTGAAATGGTTCAGATATCAAATGATTAAAATACGTTGTTCAACTCTTGATGTATAAGAACAGCCACGCCACTTATATGTACATTGTAATAAATGAAACACAATCATGTTATTTAACAGCTTGAACATCATTATTATCATTAACCACGACATCTGAGGATGTCAAGTGACGTTAATTAAATCTTACCACGTAATTTGACCAGGTCAAACAACTGATCAACCAGTTTCTTGATCAAGCGGTTTAAGCCATCAGCTTCCAGTTTCCCATCCGAAGTAACGAAGTCCTTATCAAACACATCATATTCTATGTCAGGTAAATACTGTGTAATGTAAACTGGGAAGATCAGTGCAGTGTCGTTGAGTTAAAGTTATTTCGACCGGTGTTGGGAAAGATTCGTTTCGTGCAAGATAGTGACAACTCTTCCAGAAGGATGGATTTTAATCTTTTCTTTAACCTTACCTAACCCTATCTGTCTGTAGGATTATTATAAATGCGTACACGTTCTGTATAATCTGTGGTATTGAACTTACAGAGCATCAGTCCATAAAAGAGAATAGGGCAACACGTAGCAATAAATCATTTATTGACACATTTACTTTATCGATATCAATCTCAGTCTCTGCTTCTTTACCTGTCTATATACTTTTCATCCCGTCTTCACCTCTGTATCTCTCTTTCTTTCTCTATGTCTCTATCTTCTCCGTCTCTCTCTTTGTTTTCTCTCTGTCTCTTTGTCTCTTTGTCTCTCTCTCTCTCTCTCTCTCTCTCTCTCTCTATATATATATATATATATATATATCTGTCTTTGTGTCTTTCTCCGCTCTATTTATGTGAGTGTATTTGACAGTTTTGTTGGAAAGAATGAAATCATGTACACAAAGAAACAATAGATCAGGTAAGAAACAATAGAATACATGGATCAATCTTCTTAGAGATTTCCTTGGGTATTCTTTTCAGATGGTAAAACAACTTCTTTTAATGATTCTACCTACCTTAAAGGCGCCTTTCATATGCTTGTTCTTTCCCATAGCCTGTGAAAATTAAATAAACGCGCATCGACGAAAATGCACACTGTAAAATGAAAACATTTGGCAGCAGAGCATAATTAAAATTCAGCAAAGATCTCTAAAGACACCCAAGTTATAACAATTCTAGCATGAATAGCTTCTTCTTATGAACTGCCATTTTGATATAGGTGTGGTCTAACACGCAATACTTATTCGGACAATCGTTGCCCTTTAGCCACATAATATCTAAAGTAAACTAGACTTGTGGTGCCTCTTCAATCAATAATCACAGCCGCTCTTTTTCTAGGTACGGTTGAAATTAGACATAATTATTTTTAAACTTCGCGTGCCTATCTAACGCATATTGAAACACCCATAGGCTTTACACTCAATGAAATACAATTATTTGGAAAATCAGCATATCAGCAATAATATACGTAAGATCTAAAAAAAATGGTGACGCGTCTACATCTAGTTTGAAAATGAAAAATCGCCACAGGAGTGCGTAAGGAGGTTGAGAGAATCGCAGGAGACCTAAATAGGGACCAAAGGTCCTGCAAGTTAGGGCCGCGTAGCACGATAAGCGATTTAAGATATTGATAGTCGGTTAGAGGAGATAAAGGGGGAAAAGATATCAGATTCTATGGTGTACAAACACAATAGCTACTCTTACTTCGATATGAGGACAACACGTGTGGCAATTTAAAATGTGTTTTGAACTACCGATGAAGTTTTAATAAGACGAGAAACGTCATTTTTGTATAAAACTTATGATCAATAAATTGAATCACTGGAAACCAATTAGTATTACTTCACTGTAAAAGTCGTTGATAATGTGCTTCTCCAGTAACTCTCTGAGACGCAGACCTCTTTCTAGAAAGAATTTAACGAAGTCCACGCGGTTATTAACGATGGCAGTGAATGCCAACTCCTTCAATTCATCTGCCTTCAATGAATAACAACAGCCAACGACTATTAAAAGACTTTTTGGAAAATGCGCTATATATGTGTGACTATAATTACATTTTCAAAAGCATAAGAACTTCAAGGATGTCGAAAAAGGATAAACATGCAGACATGTATATCATCGAATATCTTAAAATTATAAAAATATAGGTGGCCTATTACTTATCAAATATCTTATTGAATCAGAATTTTACTGGAATAACTGATTTATTGTAATCTACTTCTTGATCTGAACTGCTCTTGAGAACTTGTGAAAATGTCTCAAAACTCTTAGAATAGTATCGGAGTGGGAGGAATATAGTTTAAATTTTCAGACTCCGATGTACATCTGCTTTCACATAAAATCGAAAGGTTTTTCATCGGACGTGAACAGGAAATTAATTGAGATAGCTTCAGGCGGCCCTGAATTTAGATGGCCTGTTCAGAAGCCAGACCAGCATCTATGAAGCTCCGTTGATGCGAGATATTACGAGAAAGACCCTGCTCTGATTATAGACTATCTCTACATTGGCCCACATCGGCAGAATGGATAGGTTTTGAACTCATAAGACCGGAAGGAATTGGATTAAGAAATCCTCGAGGAATGAGATTAACCTAATCATGATGGTGTTATATTGAACGTATATTCGTTTTTTAGAGGCTCTAGTGGGTAGTCTATCTCATCCAGATTGGTTGGCATTCGATCTGTTCGTTATCTCAGCTATTCTGCATGATACTCTCTATAAACACTTGAAACGTTAATGAATGAATTAATGAATGAATTAATTAATCTGTTCGTTCACTTACGTTTAGCTCCGTTTCGTCTGTGCAGATGTGTTCCTTAACGACGTCGATTCGGTCCCAGGCCAAAGCCAGCTTCATCTTATCCAATGTATACTTATCGTCTCCCTTCACTTAAAGAACAACAAAAGACCTATTCATATGACACACCACCCTCTGGTACCAGAGGCAGCAGCAACAACAATAATGGTTGTGGTGGCAGCACTGGAAGCTGAAGCAGCGGAAGTAGCATCGATAATGGCAGTATATTGTGTTATTGCTAATCGATCATATATAGGCCTCATCTCATTTCAAAGAGTTTGGACAGATTGGAACATATCTTGAAGGGGTAGACACCGCTTTAGCACTGGCAATATTCAGAATAGCAGTGGAAGTAGTAATACTTTGGTATCTGCACTGATAAAATGTCTAATCTATTACAAGAAACTGGATAATTTTGCCAACTTAGAATTACTGACTACCATTGTCATCATTGATTAC
This sequence comes from Bimastos eiseni, assembly GCA_959347315.1. Lineage (NCBI taxonomy): Eukaryota > Metazoa > Annelida > Clitellata > Crassiclitellata > Lumbricidae > Bimastos > Bimastos eiseni. The sequence goes on along the minus strand of OY365819.1, from coordinate 260,147 downwards.
ATATTCAACGAGAGTAGACTACCATCAACCACCAATGAGATATACCACATGGTATCTAATGCCTGTGAGGAAGCTGAGACGAAGCAAAAAGTATCTAGGCACGGAAGTATATTGGATGTTGCATCAACGTCACCGCTGTCCTGTCCTAGTATGACCTTTGAAGAAATGCAAACTATAAGACAGTTGTAATGTATTGTAATCTGACCTCTAAGCAGAGTCATGATGATAGCGTGGTCGATTCTTCCGGTGGAGCCCTTGTCTTCCAAGGGGAAGACGGTGATCATGTTACAGTGTTTAAGGCAAGACTTGATGTTGCTAAGGACGTCCTCTGAGCCTTTCTGCCCACAGGCATCAACAATTTTCGGCTTCAGTTCCAGCCAAAGTCGACGATTCGCTTCGTCAACTGCTCTGCATTAAAAGTTACATGACACTGAAGTAAAAATTTCTATTCAACCAGGTCGATTTTCCGAACGTCAGATGATGTGTATAGCGACAACTAAGCTTAGTTCTAATGGCGTTGACAAACATCAGATTCTATCAATGCAGTCATCGATTTGGAAGTTAAATTGAATGACTTTTGAGCTGTGATGGCTCAGTTTCATGTAATGTGCATTGAAATTATGCCATCTGGACCTCATCATTATTAGATTTGTCTACAGATTCTATGGAGTTAACTCAGATCACAATGCTTTTTCGTGAAATGCAAGACTATGCTGTCGCACTTGGCAAAATGTTTTAGTACCTGTTAAATATCATTGCATGTTGTCGTGCAAAGAGGGATATTTATATACATGTACAAAATGATAAAAATCCTTTCCCTAATGCGCAAATGTCTATTTGGGGAGGCCAAGACCGATCCGATGTAACTGTGTCTGCAAGGGAATCATTTGCGATATTCCGCATGTTGGCCCCTAAACTTGGAACTGTCTTGCACAGTCCTTGCGCCAGGGGTTACAGAAAAGAAAGAGTAGATAAATCGTGTTACTAACTGTTCCTGTGCACCTTCCTTTGGTTCCGTGTAGTGATTGTAGGCGTAGGCAAGAACATCAGCTGCTCTTCCCGATCCCTACAACATATAAAGCCAACAACATTCAACGCATCGAACGCTCTTAACGCAACACATCCATATGCACATATTAATGGTCTTCTAAAGTACGCTACCGACGTAGAGAGTGACAGGGTAAGTATGAAAGCGGCAATACTGAAGTAAAATCCGCGGTAATGGTGCAGAAGAGCGGTACTACCGTGGGAATGGTGACAAAGTATGTGTGGTATTACCACGGGATGGAAATGCAAGTACGGTAATAACTGAGGTAGCCACTAGTTGGTACGAGTAGACGGCTAAACCACTTCTCATGACGTACGGAATGTTTCCGCCTAGAAATATGAGACGCAACGACCTCCAGTTCAGACCTCACGACTTCGCACTACCTAGAATGGACGACTGGAATATCTGTACACAATTTATACCTGACTAAAAGATACTCATAAGAAATAAATAATTAGTTTAAAACTAGTGTTTGAACAATTCAACTAATATGAAACTTATTCATCTGTTCCATCCATTGTTTTCGTGTAAGGGCTACGGTTTGTCATCCTCATTGACGATAAACGAATATATGATGATGATGATGTCTGTCTATATTACTCTACGTCTTACGTCAATGACTATAACTGGGGTATGTGCCTCGATCGCCTCTTTAACTGTCACGATGGTGTTCTTTCCTCCTTCGATGACGATACAGACGATTGGAATCTTCACTAAAAATGGGAAAAGTTCTCAAAAATCAATTGAATATCCACCAGATGACCCCACAGACAGATCTTCATCCCTCTCTTCAGCAAGAGTTAGAAGGGTTAGTATATATAAGAAGTGAGCTGCAGTGGTCGAGTTCACTTGATTAGAGAGACTGCATTTAAAATACCAGCAATAGGACCGCTTGCGGATTCGACTTAAGAGAGAGAACAACTTAGAATTTAGAAACCTACAGATAATCAAAAAGATAAAGAACGAGGCAGACAATCAAAAGGATAGAAACAGTATACAGCAGGAAACAGAATGACATCAAGTGACATAGAGACATAGATAACTAGATAACGAGAGAGAGAGAGCGAGAGAGAAAGAGAGACAGAGAGACAGATAATGAAAGAGATCTAGATTGACAATGTCAATTAGAATATGAATCCACTGCTTACCCTCACACGCCTCCATGTTCGAGATTTTCTCTTCGAGAGCAGCTCGCAGTTTGATTTCAGCGCCGTATTGATGCTGTGTACCGTTGTCAACGAGAATGAAATGCGTGTGATTGGGATCGAGAGGAGCCTCGTTCACTTCTTTCTTTGGCTCATCTGCTTCATAAAAAGCCTAGGAACACACACCAACGCAACGCTGTTCTCAGAATCCCCCCGAAGATTGCAGATCATTACCAACATAAAATAGCTCGAAGAGGCAAAAGATGCATCTATTATCATGTAAATGTTACGATGCATAGAAGAGACACAAGCAAAGAGAGACAGACTGACAGCGGCACAGATATTGAGAGATAGACAGACATAGAGATGTTATCGAAATCTTGGTTCCATATATTTTCCTAATTATAGATAGTGGTATTTAGCTGCTAGCATCAATAATATCGTGACCCACCATTGGTAATGTTCTTTTGGCTGCAGAAGATTTCGATTTCTGTGAAAGCAACAGATACGTACGATCTGAATTTATTTGCATCTGAACAATTCATGTGATTCAAACAGTTTTACTTTCATCAACTATTGCTTAGGTTTCCAGTCGACTTGACTATTGCAGCTGACATCTTATCGGTATCGTCCTATTGGCATCATTAATTGACAGAGATTGTTAGCGATTATTTGGTCTCGAGCAGTAACGTACTAGATTTAGGCGACCTGATAATTTTTAAATATCACTGTTCCGTGCTCTCGACTAATTCCAACTAGTAATTACTGTCTAAGATATTGAACTGTTGAGCAAACTTTCACTTTAAAGAATGAAATCTTGTGTAGTTGACTTGATTCAATCTCTATAGAATTTCAGACTACGCCACCAAACCCTCCAAACAATTCAATTGCAAAATTTTCGATTTCAATTGAACACATTGTATCAGAAAACACACAACATCAGACCCTGACTGATACAATCTGAGGGCTCAAAAGATCAATGGAGGCTGTGACTCTTGTCGCGCTCTCATTGTGCCAGAACGTCTCATTTGTTTAATATCGTAACATACGTAACGTATCAGATTAGTTAGTTGAGAACAAGTTCATCATAAGCGGAGTGATGTGTAGGGGGATTAGCTAGATACAAAGTTACAAAGTTAGACGGGCTTTGTGTGTGTGTGTGTGTGCGTGCGTGTGTGCGTGCGTGTGTGTGTGTGTGTGTGTGAACGGATGGGAGATGAGAAGAACGCGAGAAGACCTGAACTATTAGGCTTTACCTCTTTTGGTACAATCAGTCTCTCTTTATTTGTAATGCATCCCCAGGTGGCGATTCCAATGGCTACCAACGGCTTCCGACTACCATGCTTCAAGGTGTGAGCTCGAATCGCATCGCCAACCAGTTTCATGACTCCGGTGTTAGTTCCACCAGTTATAATCCACGCATCTACACAAACATTGTCCACATGTGATCAGCTCAACGCGTCTCACTTTGGTCTCACTTTGACAAATGTACCATAAAATGATGTGTGAAATGTAATTTAGTGTAAGGCGTAAATTAATCAAGATACCGAAATTAACATTCGGGCAGAATCTGGAATTGTTTAGAGTATTTTGTCTCAGGGAGCACTATACCTACATGTACATGTAAGTTTTAGGAGGAAACAAAGATTATTAGGTTGTTAAACATAGCAGGTTGACATGCCGCAATGGTTCTCTTTTCTGAAACACTTAAACCCATTGATATGACACACAATGTAGTCACAGATTTTTAAAGAAGAATACTGATAGGTCTTGATCGAAAAAATTAGCAGTCTATTTGTTTTTCGTTCTACTATCATTTATTGGAGGTTTGAAAAGGCGCAAAACATATTAACTGATATTGACTCATTCTAGGAACAACTATTGTGGATCTCATTTGAACCACAAGAATGGCATAAATCTACAAACAGAACCAGAAGCTGCTTCTCCTCACTTTCTCCAGTTCCAATTCAGTACCACAAAAGACCCATAGTATATACCGCCTTCCCTCGACCTTTGATCCCAACATTACCTGCCTTACTGATTTCATTTGAATGACCAACTGTGAATGTGATATATCTGTCCGACTGATACCTACTATATAGGCCTACCTGTGGATTGAGCGGCTTCGATAAGACCTTTACGGAAGACTTCCTTGAGCGCAGTCTTAAGCGATGTTGTCGTCGACAGTTTCTGAGCTCCTCCTGTGACTGAGATCAACAGATGTGGCTTCCCCATCTTCCATTTATCGTTCATCAGTGTCCACAGAGCGTTCACATCCGCCTTGCAATCGACGCGAATGTACTTTGAAGAAATAAAATCGAAAGACGAAGAATGATTAATATTGTACGTAGATTTAGTTTTGAACGATCGACAATAAGTAAAAGAGGCTGATCGAGGACAGAGATATCTCTTAAAATCACAATAATTGTTCCAAGATGTGAAGCACTACCTGTAAACACAACCATCCCCAACGTCATCACAAACACCACCACAAAATACCACCACGAACACCACCACGAAAGCCCCTGCGAACACCACCAGCACTACCACCAATGCTACCACCAATAATTATTGCAACTTCATAACCAGAATATCACCAGATGAATAGTTGAATGTGGATGAGTAAAAACGCCAATGAAGTGAGTTTTGAGGCGTTTCTTGAAAGAAGAGTTGGACCTTTGAAACACAAGATCGTGTCCCTGCTAATAACGTGGCGTGGGTAGAGAGGGGGAAGAGAGAGGGAGAGAGAAACAGAGAGGTAGAGGGAGAGACATAGAGAGAGTTTATCTTTCGTTGACTGTCTGTCAATACCTTTGACGTCTTCTGACCGTAGACTTGAAATTCAACGACTCCAAATGCATCGGTCGCTTCTCGTTTCGTACTCGTCTCCACCGACCATTTCGTTTGGTCGTTAGGGACATCTTTCTGGTGCTTTCCTTCGTCGTAACCACAGAGACAATTACTAATCAAACAAATACACACGAAATAGTAAATTTACTAACTGTGGAACGCTAACTAAGTATATTAGAATACGTGAGTGGTCTTCATGTGTGGGCGAAAGAAGTAGTTGGTCAAAGAGTGGTCAGCAAAAACTCTGCTCTATCGTCTCTCTCGCTCTCTGCGAACATAGGGAGTAAAGTCGAAGATTAGGTGTAGAGTAGGGTTGTACGACTTGTGGTCATGAACTGACTGCGCCGTTGCATAGGCTATTGTGAAGAACTCATTTAGAAATCTAGTCGCTTAGGAAATTTGAGCTCCGTCAATTTTTAGCAGCTGAAATACTTCCGAATATTCCAGGCAATAATTGTCGAAAATCGATCAGTTCCAGTGTTTCAGAAAAGAGATTTTAATAACTAACAACGAACTAATAATCATTATTAGAATATTGTCAGTTACAAAGATGTCTCTGCCAAAACACTGGAACCGTTTCAAACGGAATTTCTGCACTTCGGTCAACCTGACTCCTGTAGGCATGAGTGCATGTGATAAAGATCGACCCGGAATCAATATTTTATCTAAGGTTGATGAATCTACGTTAAAAACCGTGATCACAAAACAGCGATCGTTAAAATCGCAGTTATGTGATGGCGATAATAAACGTAAACCCTATCCAAGTACTTGTCCACGAAGATAAAGGAAGAACATCGCAATATGAACTAACAGTTAAACAGGTCTGCAAAGCCAAATTTTCACTGATTAAATGAAAACTCTTATCATTATAAAAATATTAATGAAGTATCTAAATTAACAGACAAAACATCTATTGATGAATAAAATTTAGAATACATTGACGCAAGAATATTATAAGAATTTTTAAGCTTTGTGACGATAAACCTTTTGGTTTGAAAACTACCGTTTTGCTGGATCCAATACAAAACTGTTGCACACCCGTTTGTTGAATGTTTTCTCTATGTATTCAATTGTTTGCAACTAAAAACAACAGTAATAACAAATTATTTCATCATTTAAAACAACACAATCATCATTATCATCATCACCACAACAACCACCATCACCACCACCACCAAAGCTCCCACCGCAGCCACGTCCACCAGACTGATGATAATAGCAGTTATAGTAGTTTGTAATGTAAGCTAGCCTTATATGGCGCCGAGATATCCAATCAGAGGCACTCTCTGTGCTGGCTTAAATAATGCTAAGTGTCATAGTGAGTGAGTTAAATACTTCTGTTATCAAACCATACACAGTTTAATAGGCGCTATATCAAGTTTAACTGATCAAGCAGTATTTAAAGCTGATAAGAGTCGCCAATGGTGGGCCAACGCAAAATGCGGAACCAATCAACGAATTTCGGGTCGACAGCAGATAGATGGCTGGGATGCAATAATAATAGTATTAGTAGCAGCGGAAGTAGTAGTGAGAAGTAGTGGAAAGGGTAGCGGTGGTATGGAAAGTAGTAAGGGAAGCAGTAGTGCTGGGGGATTAGTGGAAGTAGTGAAAGTAGTGGTAGTAGTGGAGGTAGTTGAACTACTAGTTGTAATAATAATAATAAAGATACGCAAATAAAAATACAAGATGTGTCTAGTGTCGCCGCTATTGGTGTTTCTATTGATGTAGTTTTAGAAATGAAACTGAAAACTGTTTCGTCGTATAAATACGAATGATAACTGCAACGAAAATGGATTAGAAAAGGAACGGAGGGTGGCATCATACGGTTTCCAAGTCTTCGTATTTGGTTGCTTCCTCCTCTTCCTCCTCTTCCTCCTCTTTCTCCTCTTCCTCCTCAGCAACATCTTGAGGTCCTGTGAAGATTAACATAGGTGCATTGTCAATTCTCGCAGAGCGATAAGAGCACATACATCAGATAGATCTATGGAGTTAGTCCTTAGCAAAGAATGCATTTGAGGCATTTATGAATGAATGAATCAGTTAATTAATTAAGCAACTAAACAACTAAACAACTAAGCAATGACTATGTTTCGGTAAGCAGAACAAGTGACTGTGGGAAATGAATCCAATTAAAAGAATGAGTCGATGTGGGTTAGTTCACGTCTTTCATCACAGACATACATGTAGTCAATATTTGGCATGAACATGGACACAAAACTAGACATAATTTAATCACCTGAGGATTCAAAGTTCACTATCTGTGTTGCTGTCATCTGCATCAATGACGCCTGGACATCATTGTACAATGGCACATGTAATGTGTAAAAACACACGGGATACGATTACCCTTGATCTCTCGAAAGCCTCCCCTTAATTACAGTGATATATTCATGGAACATTTATCAGGAGATTTCTCAGATACGCTCATGCTCCCAACCCAACAACATGTAACCCGATCGAAAGAAATGGTTTTAAGGCGCTCAATGGCAGCGGAAAAGATGGCTGAAAGATTGGAATGCGTTGTTCTTACCTCCAGCCTCTTGATCCGTTTTATCAGTCATAGCTTAGACACTCCTGCTATCAACTGCCTTAACAGGTTAAACAATGTTCTTACAATAAATCGCTGCTGTTTTCTTACTGTTTTTACCATCTGACCTAAGTTACAACGTTTGCATCAGAGGCGGGTTTTGTCTGAGCTTAAGTTATAAAACATTGAGATCTAGATGCTGGCAGCAACTCCTCCCCAACTCAATTTCAGCCGAGCCTATCGACCGCTACCTTCCTTCCCATTTCCCTCTTTAATAGTCCCCTCCCAGCCTTCCACCCATTTATCCTACCTCTGTTCGGTTCCATTTCCTCCATATTTCCAACGAGGTCTAATTCTACATCGGCAGCCGAGCTAGCCATTCCTCTAGACTGTCTGTGTGCCAGCCAGTGCTCCACACATAGCTGAGGCCTATGGCAGCTATAGCTGCTGGTACTCTCAACACTAGACTACTACCACCCTCACTTCATCTCGAGACCATTTGAATCATCAACATCTTGCACGGAAAGTGGTCTCTGCTAAGCCAGAGCACGCACATCTTCATTATAGCCATCGGCTTTAAATATCGTAAACGATTTGTCTGCGTGTTGTTTGCAGGTTACCGACCTGTTGTGCTTGATAAACTGTAACACCTATAGGCCTATATAAGGCTAATGAGAGCCTCGCTGTCCGAAGGGGTCTTACATAATAAATATCACATATCTAGATATATGCATGCATACGATCACAGACAATTATTATGCATATGTATATGGATGAATAAGCCACGAAACGTTGTTGTTAATGTACGAGCGTCTAATAACGATTGGCAAATGAGAGAAGAGCTAGGACTTAGATTCTGTTGGATCAAATAGCTTAAATCATAAGTCAAACATAATTAATTCAGTCATTCGATTTAACACTGCATCCTCATTGCTTACCAGCCAGAGGAGTCCACAGAGAGAGGGTCCGAAAGCAACTGTCTCAAATTCCAGGTAGGGTGGGGAAATAATTTTTAGTCTTAGGGGGGAATATCTTGCCTTCCTAACACTGGGGACCGGGGGTATGCCTCCATCACTCAAGGGGAAAGGTTGAAGCCCCTGTTACAAGCAATTTGTCAGGCACAATTTTGGCGCTTGATAATTATGTGATTTGGAATATGGCCTGTTTTTCACCCACCCACCCTGTGACACATCGTAACGTTTCAATAGACTCCCACCCACACCCATCCCTTAAGCGTTACGTATTAATGGTTAACAAAACTCAGCGTTGTTTTACCTGGGCCTAATATATAGTCAAAGGTCTCCAAATTTAACCTCCATCAATGGCAGATAATAGATAATATTATGGTCGAACTTCGATTGCACCACCGTGTGTAGGCTATGAGGCTAAACACTAGTTTAGTGTCAATTAATATGCTAGGCCTAATAGCCTTACAGCTCAGCTAGGCTTGGGACTGAATTTTGAACTCAGCGGGTGTGCCCCGATCGTTTTTTTTTTTAAATTTCCGGATCCAATTCGTAATACTGAGTTCCTAGCTAGACACAGAGAGAGACAGACAGACAGACAGAGACAGACAGATAGATATAGACAGACAGACAGAGACAGACAGACAGACAGAGACAGACACAAACAGACAGACAGACATACATAGACAGACAGACAGAGACAGACAGAGACAGAGACAGACATAAACAGCAACAGAGACAGGGACAGAGACAGAGACAAAGAGACAGAGAGACAGACAGAGAGTGGGAGAGACAGACAGAGAGACAGAGACAGAGACAGAGACAGAGAGGGAGGGAGGGAGAGAGAGGGGAGAGAGAGACGGAGAGAGAAAGAGGGAGAGAGAGACCGAGAGGGAGAGAGAGAGAGAGGGAGAGAGAGACCGAGAGGGAGAGAGACAGAGAGGAAGGGAGAGAGAGATAGGGAGAGAGAGAGAGAGAGAGAGAGAGAGAGAGAGAGAGAGAGAGCTGTGGTTGCATTTGGAAAGAGACAATGAAGAATTAAATCCAGTTAGACGGAAGCTGAATAGCGAAGATTGAAAGCGTCACGTGAAGCATTCAATCCGAGGTCTGCAGTTGACGAGTTTGCAGGAAAGCTAACCAACTACACTTCAGGTTAAACTCCGACAAGCGATAGACCACTGTAACAGGGATTTCAACAATTTCGCCATAGAACCAGTTTAACAGTCATGTGTATTGTAAGTCAGTATCTAGCAATTAAAGCGACAAAATGTTAGCAGCTAATGAAATCTCTGGTTATACGCTGACCAAACGATACCAGAGTTAATTGAAAGCAACAATACACCACAAAATCACTGAACAAACGTCTCCGATATAAAGCTGACCCGACTAAGACCTAAAATAGACAGCAAGACGCAAATCACTCGAATAAAGCAGAGAGGCCAAATAAAAGCAGGCAACGCTGTCAGCAACGTTTATCAACCGATCGAGAATTCACCATTTCACCTTTTTCTGATACTCACAAAGAAAAGTGTATTTTGTAAAAGGAATAAAAGCGTCTGGAACACTTGCAGTTGAACACAATCGGATTCGCTCGTAGCTTCTTTGTTAATTTGATAGTATATCTAAAATGCGAGGTCTGCATGAGTATAGAAGATATGCAATCAGATGTTGGGTTTTGCATGACGATAGCGGCGCTAAAGAACTGTCTAGATTTGCATGGATCGAAATCTGTAGAATTAAGCCAAGTTCTAATCATCCTCTGTGGTGATCATATCTTACTCTTTTGGGTGAGTAGTCCGATTAGTTTGCTAACCTAAAAGTAAAAAATCAACAGAAGTCAGTCACTCGCAAAATAGCTGAAACAAGCAACAAATAAAGAGCAGTAACGTTGGAAATATCAGATGGTTATTATTATTATTATTATTATTATTATTATTATTATTATTATTATTATTATTATTATTATTATCATCATTAATCAGCACTTCTATTGCGGCAGTGTCTAATGGAAAGTGCATCAATCGATGGCGCATCAAATTCACACACAACGATCCGGTAAATTGCAGGGGTTAGTCCAGCGAGACAGAGAGACAGAATAGATGGGTTCGAGTCATGTATAAAGGTTTCCTGTTCGAATTAGGTTTTGAATAATTCGTTTAATCAACACATTCGTCTACTGCATTAAAACTGACACACCGTAGTACATACTGTAGTAGAAAGGGATCTAGGCACTGCATGTAATACAAAGTTAGGAAGGGGTCGACATAGGTGAGATATCTCACCAGACCCGTAGTTATAAGTATGGTATAAATGAACAATATCCTGCGAATAATACTATATCATAGACAAAACTGATTAAACCAGAGGCACCAAGACTAATCACAATAAATAATCTGATTGTATAAAGAGATTCGATGCATAATTTCGAACCTTATCATCGAGAGATTTCCTTCTTTGTTCCGATTCTTCGATTCTTTGATACAATTGATCGAGTCTGTAGAAAGTAAGACTGATTTAATTGTCAACTGAGGGAACGTGGACTGAATCAGTCTCAGGATGCACCTGAGTCTGCTTTTAGGAAACCCCATGACAGGGATCTTGTGTGTGCGTGTGTTTGTGTGTAGGTGTGTGTATGTGCGAGTGCGCGGGTGTGCGTGTTTGTGTGTAGGCGTGCATGTGCGTGACGCTGACTGTGACGGTGAAGATGACGATGACGACGACGACGACGATGATGATCAACATAATGATGATGTTGTCCATAAACACGAGGGAGTGTATTATCGGAGCATTCTTGTGCTGGTCTGACTTGGCCTCATCTGTTGGTTTTTAAAAACGACACAGCTCTCTATCAGAGTATCCTCCAAATCCCATTTTCCACCTACACACAAACACACACGCGCGCGCGCGCACCCACACATATACACGACTACACTTACACACACACCGTCACCGTCACCACCACCACCGCCGCCGCCGTCGTCGTCGTCGTCATCAACATCATCATCATTCCATGCAACAGCCACAGCAGCAGCAACAGTATGTCCATAGTTTGAAGCGTAGCTGTTTTCATAACACGGAACCATCCACTATATCCTGTGCTCATAAGCGGGCTATAAGCAGTCTGAAAATCACGTGAGGTTATTATCACGATAATTATTATTATAAATATAATTAGTTGCAACAGAAGTAGTAGCGATGGCAGGAGAACAGCAGTGGATGGAGCTGTGGAAATAGTACTAGTAGTAGTCATAATAGCCGTACTTATGATAGTTGAATCATTTAAATTGTTATGCAGTTATTAAGCGCCGTTATGTATTGATCAAACATCAACCTATGGAATTAGGTAATAATGAATGAGAGACCTGCTAAATATCCCTACAGAGGCTGGAGCGCCTCAAAGGAGGACACTCGACGAGTAGGACTCCCTTCCGTGGGCTCTGTAATTAATCGCCTACAGTATTCAACAACGTAATCTGCCTATGGATTCATTTGACCCTTGGTTGACCGACCGGTCTCTCCTACCCAACCACAGAGATCTAGCCATCACGCCTTAAGGATCCTCTGTTACTTTGACTTCCACATCGGGATTCATATCAATCAACTGAGTCCGACTTCCAATATACAGCGATATATATGATTTACCTTTCGTTTGTCCCCTTCATCAGACGGTCACCTGCGGTGTCCTTGATTTCCTTCTTCAATTGATATTCCTCGAAATTGACCTTCAGCCAAGCTAAGATCTCTCTCTCGTAGTAAGCACTAATGTTCATTCCTACACAAAACGCAATCTTACCTCTTATGGTACCTTACGAATTGCACTCCTAAACATAAACTGATATAAGATTTTCACATAATATTCTAAATTCTAACAGATAGGGGTGCAAAGTAAGGAACGGTGAAGGTAAAAAGCAGCGTCCTCCAGACAAAACTGATCCTTGTCAAAATATCATTCAAATCCAATTCTTACACTGACATAGACAAGATCCCTATTACAGTGTTACCAAAGGCAGAACCTGACAAATATTGAATAGACTCACTGAATTTGCGATTACTCCATCTCTTTGATTGCTTGATGTCGACCACATGCTCATCCGTATCATCCTTAGAACCATCATCAATCTTACTCCTCGGATGACATTCGATAATGAAACGAATCAGCCGGAAGGCATGTACGAGAACGATGAGAGGCGGTGGAAGAAAAGGAAGCGACTCATATTCGTGGACCAAATGGTATCTCTGAACTTTCCAAATGACGTCCGCAGTTTCTTCAACTTTTGCAAAGGTGTTGCTGCAGCGAAAAGACAGATAAAGTAAATCACTAATGAGCTAATTAATCTTGGCAACAGACGGTGCCAGTTTTTTAACCGCCATAAAAAATTCAATAAAATCATAACATAACATTACCTGCTTGGAATTGACCCCATTGGACCTTCTCCTCTTCCCAATAAGCCCTTTACCTCAATTTCATTCCATTATTGAATCTATCGCATTCGGCCAATGTTGGACCGGGAGTACCTCTGAGTGTATTTCTTGAAATTTCATTGATTGATAACGATTGATTGATAACGATTGATATTGAAGTGGCTGTGTAATTGAATTGTGCAAGAGACGAGAGCAACTGACCTGAACATCGCGATGAGAAGGTTGATCATTAAGACGTTTGTGATGAGAGCGTAGATGGCCAGGAAAATAGGACCAAACCAATCAATGGCAGGACACTTTTCGTCCTTCCCAGGACAAAGGGTCCGATTGAAATCATCATAATCCATCGAAGCACACTCCTCCGCAGAAAACGTCTGAGACGCCAAAGGATCACAACCCTCACCTTCACAACATCAGAAACACACTGGGGTCTAACCTAATCACCACACTAACTACTACAATCAATGTCCACCAATCACCACAACAATCACCACCATTCAGCACCGCCTCCACTGTCATCATCACGTCCCCATCATTGTCACAGCCACAGTTCAGCAGTCTATGAAGTAGTAATATGCACTTTTGTCAGCAGCAACAATAACTATAAAGATTGGAAAGTGACAGACCCCGGCCGAATATATCCTCCCTACACTGCCGCGCATTTATAATTATATCCCTTCGATTGATTGTCATTGTCGACCTACCAGACACTTCGTCGATGTTGAATTCACCGTAGACACTCCACCAGGCACCGCTCAGAACATTCTCAACAAGTTTAGGTTTAAGTTCTTGATTCGGGTAAAGGATGACGTTAACAGCGATGGCGTAAGAGATTATGAAGATCATCAAAATAGTCATAAAGTAGAACAAATCGATCATCTAAAACAACAACGAACGGAATGAACATCTATACAGCATTCAACTGCGCCATTTTCTATTGAATAACATTCATCCTGTGCACAGTCTGTTTGTCTCCCTTCCTCCAACCTCTATCACTCACACATTCACAAATGTAGAAATATATTTGTTTCATTTTCTCCCTCTCTCACTGTGCGTTCCACATTCTATTTTCCACAAAATAACCCTCAATTAGTAATAAAATTTCCGTCTTATAAAGAACCGGTATGTAGTAGGCTAACCCCAGGCTCACAAAGAGGAGAAAGGGCATATTTTGGCACCCTCGCCGGGCTCGCTATCAACGTATTGCAAAATACTAAATTTAGCTAAATGTAATGTCATTTGTGCCGTCTTAAATATAATATTATCGCTCATAACAACAACAGCTTTAACTTCAAGCATTTAATATTACCCTAAAAATATAATTTTCTGCTTTAGAACTCGCTCACTTCCTCCTAAGAGGTCAGTGACTGCTCGGTCTATATGGGAATGGAGTTACTCTGCCGAGAGTCCCGGAGTTACTGTAGGTGGGCCTCGGTAACTCCATTATCCAGAGACAAACTCCAGCATTTTCTAGACAAAAATGCAGCAGTTACTATGGAGAAGCTCTTCACGAATCTATGCTTATATGACGTTCTTTACAGCTATAGCGACGTCAGACTTTGCGGTGGAATTGCGTCGATGTCTCATTTCGTCGTCGTTACTTTTTCGGTTGACTCTCTGTTTCTATAACTAACCATCTTCCCGATCATGACGAGTTTTGGTCCGAGCTGTCTGAATATGGAAAACATGTGGAGAATACGGAAGTAAAAGGTCATAAGACTGAAAGCAAGGACGATCCTTGCGGCAAAGAAGCATTTGTCGCAGGAGGAGAAGTGGGAAAAGCGCAGCACCAATCCCAGGGTAAATGTTGTGATTGCTATCAGGTCCACCCAGTTCCACTTGTTGGAAATGTAGTTCCTGAAGTTTCGACTGCTTTCCTCGCGACCTTTTACAATCTGCAATCACATCACGATATATACATATTTAACAGATCATATATTGGTGTGATAAACGATCGAAGACCTGCATAATACATGTAGTATTACTTTTACCCGAGGTACGCATTAATTTGGAGGAGTGCTCAGCGATGCATACGGGGAAGAGAATAAACTAATCTTCATGCGAAATGGGGTAAAGCATTAAAGTCGGTGGAGAAGAAAGGGACTTGGGAGTGATTATGCGCAAGAGTGGGTTACGCATCAAGGAAGGGCCAACTCAACAGTAAATATGACCCAGTGCATCAGAATATTCGAAAAGTTACTGATGAGAAGCTCGTCAAGAAAGCTATGCATATGACGTCCCACCTGTCTGATCTCTTCGCAGACGATGGTAACGACCCAAACAATGAGAATAATCTCCTCAGTGCTAATCTGCGGGTAGAAATTTGTGAGTAAAAGAACGCTATAGAGCAGGAGAAACACCGCATACGACACCTGAAATAAAAGGGCAACAATTTAATATAGAGAATTGGAAAAAAGAACATGATTTATGGACAGCTTAAGAAACTATGATATATTTATAATTATATGTATATATATTGTAGCAATAATAAGTATTGTTATTATTAGCGGTTATTTGTCAATTCACATCAGGTGACTGGAAGAGACGAGTCCTAACACACTCGAGAAGTGAGAAGAGGAAGAGTGTCAGTGAATGCCCCAGATGAGAACCACATCGTGTTTGAAACGGAACAAAGACAACGCAATGCAGCTATTTATGGTGATAACAGTTTGATAATTAGTTTGTGGTTGTGGGTTTAAGCGTGACTGAAATGGAATATGAAAATTGGAAAGAGTGGCAAGCTCAGAATTATGGAAATGCAAGTCATCCACTTTCATCCAGGAAGGTAACCACTAACCAGAACCTATGTAATTCCGTTAAAGACAACATCAAAAAAAGAAGACTTACACAATTGAAGGTGAATTTGACACACGGCGCTGTCAGAAAAGAATTCAGTCTCCTCCAGTACAGGAAACAAGGATTCTCTTTCAATCCATCATTCGGCTTCATACCGTCTGATGCTTTTGCAGTGGCTGTTGCCTCTGAAACTCTTCTGTCTTGTGAGGACTTCCTACAGAAGAGTTGCGTTGAAAATTAGTAACAGCAAAGACATTACATGCGTGCACGGTGTATGCATTCAACACATGCGTTAAGTAATGTTTCATTTGTCTTGCTGTCCGACACAATCAATCCGTCTGTCTGTCTGTCTATTTGTCCGTTCTTCCGTCCTTCCGTCCGCCCGTCCATCCATCCATCCATCCATCTATCCATCCATCTATCCATCCATCCATCCATGTATCCATCTTAACATTTCCATGGCACTTCTGTACTGAGAGCATAATAATTATGATGTGCTGTTCAACGTGAGATACAATTCCATAAAGTCCTACAGACGAAGCAAATTTATGATCATCTGTGCTTTCTGTTGTAATGATCATCTGTGCTTTCTGTTGTAATGATCATCTGTGCTTTCTGTTGTAATGATCATCTGTGCTTTCTGTTGTAATGATCATCGGCAGATTTGCACATAACGTGGCTAGTCGTACATTTTACCTCCTTGGACTCTCGTGGTCTTTCTTATCTGCAGCGACAACTGTTGTCTAAAAAACAACAATGAATCGACTTGTGTATATTTGTAATTTGCAATTAGTTAATTCTAGTTCGCCAGACTATCGCGCACAATGAATCAATCGAAGGCGCTCAATAACGCAGATTTAACATGTGAGTCACTCGTTTTTACAAGTCACTACACTGTTAATGCATCTGAGTAGGCTATCTGCACTTTTCCAGTCAGTCGTTACTTCTCTCTCTCTCTCTCTCTCACTCTCTCTCTCACTTTCTCTCTCACTCTCTCTGTCTCTCTATCTATCTCTCTCTCACACTCTCTCTATCTCTCTCACTCTCAATCTCTCTCACTCTCTCTCTCACCCTCGCTCGTTCTCTTTCTCACTCTCTCTTCTCTCTCTCTCTCTCTCTCTCTCTCTCTCTCTCTCTCTCTCTCTCTCTCACACAAACTAAATAACTGACTAACTAACTAATTAACTAACTAACGAACTAGCCAACTAACACTCATTCTGCATCCTTCTCTTTGCTTCCATTACTCCATGCCCTTTCTATATTGAACTGTCATAGGGTACAAGGAATAAATCGATGGAGGTTGCTCCAGGTGAAACATGATAATCAGATGGCGGAAATAAAATAACCGGGAAGCTTTGTTGCCGCCATGACTACTTCTTTGCCCCAACTAAGTTGAAACGCGGTAGTGCGATGAGTGATGAAACCTGTAAGCAAAGCAATGTAGAGGATCCTGAGTTATTCTGAGTAACTTATAGTTTCATTTTGCACCTCTGGCGTTTCTTTCAGGAAATTCAGGACCAGAGGAGCTAAGAGAAAGAATGGCGGGATACGAAGAAGTATCGTCTAGAACAACAACATTAAACAAAGATTAAAACTCATTAATGCATTAAATTGTGAAATTTCTTAAGTTATACTTACATCAAGCGATAGAGTTCATTTAAAGGTACAACTTTTTTCTCGGCATCTCTCGTGGAAAACCCGTTCTACGTACAATTCACCTTTGCCGTCAGTGTTTAACTTTTGGATCCACAATTGGATCAAATCTTTTCAGGACCTACCTCACATACTGTTGACCTGTCTGAGCCCTCTGAATCAGTTTTAGGCTGAATCAGACTTAGGCTTTCTTTGACAACTTTTCATAATCGAAATTTAGGATAACGTGCAAAGCTTCATACCATGTAGAATGAATTATCGTCGCTGATTTTCCCCCTCCAGATATCGGTCAGTAGATCCTGACATGCCTGGTGAGCGAGGACGCTCTGGTTGTTCGCATATACTGCGATCTCCAAGGCAGTGAGATCCGCAAAGATCGGAATTTGGCGAACGAGAAGGTCAATGGTCATTTCCTGATCGGATGAATGACATTCCGTCAAGAGTCCGGCTGTTAGGCTTTCGAGGAAACTGACCAACACATGAAAACACAATCTTGAAATGGGTAACAGTTTACACGACGCGATAAAGAGAATTGTCCTCATTATATATTGTGACTAGCATTCTTTATCGAGGCATCAAGCTACTGTGCATTTAAACTAATCCGAAATCAGATCAATAAATCCCAGAGTACAGTCCGTTTGACAGGAAGACAGCCTAAAGCAATACGAAAATAATTTATGTCATGACGCATTGACGCAACTTCGGCACACGCTGAATAACCAATACAAAAGTCACAAAACAATGTCATACCTCATCCTATAGCGATTGCTAGAAACCAATTACCTGTTCCAATGGATAGAGAGAAAGAAGTTGGAACATTGGGCCCCACCGGAAAAGATATTTCAACACGCAAGTTTAAGTATATTATCGAGGACATTATTGTCGCGAGCAAATTACCATTTCTCTGCGATAAACGCAAAAAATTAAAGTTCTGTCAAATTGAGGCATGGTCAACCAATTGTTCCAATGCAAAGTTAATGGTCAAAAGGTATTGTCCTTTCTTTTCTATGGCTTGGGACTAGCACAACCAGAGGAGGAGCAGTGGCAGAGTTTAAGCCTGTAGTTTAAATGGTTCTGTAGTGTTCAATTATCCAAAATTTTCATTAAAGACAAACAATCCACTCGCGCAGTTCCCAACGTACTCGACTTCAATCTGCAGTTCCTGCTTTGATTCGGAATTTGTTTTCATCTTCAGCAAATTCGTCAATATCAGATGACCAATCAAGGACAGAGCAAATGTTTCCTAAACATGAAGACATTCGTCAGATTCGACAAAATTAAGTAATCTAATCCAGATAATTTATCCATTCGTAAATTCATTCAGTCATTGATTAGGAAACTTTTTAAAGCGAGGCGCCATAAAAATTTCTTGCGATGAATATATTTCAAAGGAATTTGCCATGTGGTACTGAATTGAATGTGAGCTGGTTAAGGAAGCCATTGCGATTGACGATAAATGAGTAGATGTTAAGAAACTTAGGCAGATGAGCAATCAATCTCTCAGCAGCAGTAATGACCGTCTGGATAACTAACAGAAAAAGATCGGCCTATAAGAGAGAATTGCGAAAGTCGATTATAGAACAGAAAAATGCATGAACAATTCAAGTCAAGGTGGTTGTGGACACATATCTGGATATGACCCTGAGACGCCGGAGTTGAGAGTAGGAGGAGCGCGTCAGATTAGTGATATGTAATGTACATTAGAAGAGAATGTTTACTGAAGAAAGTTTTCAGTAAGAAGCAATAGATCAAATTTCTGGAGTAGCTGGGAATTGGCAAACCAGATGAATCAAGCCTTGTAGGAATTGACAAAACGGAAGGGATGAAATCTGAATCAAAGAAGGTGGGGAAGATATTATCATCTGTTAAAATTGCTTCCTTAGTCATGGAGATGTTGAACATGGAGACTACACCTCAGATTTTGATTTGTATCCGATGCCAATCAATGTAAACCAATCGATCCTTTGTCAACTCCCTGACATCAGTGAAAGTTTGACAGACCCGCAGGTTTTTGATTATTTCTGTACAATAGACTATATAGCATATATCTGAAATTTGGATTTTCTTTTAAGCTTCCAGCAACTTTTCTGGGACCTTTTCGTAGAAGAAAATATCATAAGAATGTTCGTTCTATTAGAGTATAAAAGCTATGTCAAGTAAGGCTAAGAAGTAATGTGCATCGCAATAACGACCTCATCAAAATCCTGAGATTATATTCAGTTAGATTAGCTAAATAAGATACAAAAGTGATTAAGCTTCTCATTTAAGTTTATCGTCCGACACTAAGAACAGACCACCCGCACAGCGTTTCAGACTCTGGCCGACTGCATACAGTCATCATGTGGAGTAGAGTTTAACTTACTTTAGCCTCATATAGGAAGACGATGGCCATCGACTGAAATCGGCTGAGAATGGACCAGATGAACAGATCCAAAGCGACGTCAAGAGTGTTCGATTTCTTAAAGAGTGCCCGCGTCATCCCAGCTAATCCTGTAAGCATCTTAGACATCAGGAGCGCCTCTGAGTAGGTATCCTGTAGGGGCGCTATATCAAGTATTTAGGATTGATTGATCAGCAACATCTACCTGCTTTATAGAGTCTTGAAAGAGACGTTCTAGAAATGTTTACGTGTAAGCGTACATTTCAGCAAGTTGTTATCAATAGAAAGTAGTTAATTTGTTTAATTAATTCAGCATAATTGAATTTCCAAAAAATAAGACGTCGGGTTATCCGAGATTTAGCTGGATAGACGGGTTACGTTATACAGACAAATAAATCTAATAAATTAATTAATTAATTACTGAATCGGTGGATTAAGCTACAGTTATCTGTGGTCTATTATCATTTAGCAGCGGCAATAGATCAACAGTTACTACTGAACTAGCTGAGAAGACCAGGCCTTCTTTTCAACTCTAGATGAATCAGAACAGTCACACGTCAATTTTTAGCATCGAACCCACTTAGATCCATTTATTAAGTGAAATACAGCTTGTTATTTGAGAGTACTGTTTATACGCCATTACCATAATTAAATGCGATTGTCTAAAAATGTAAAATGACATAGATTTTATTAAGCGTTACCATGCTCTTTGATCGGATCGAACAACTGATCGATCAGTTTCTTGATCAAGGGGTTCAGATCCTTCGCATTATCTTTCAGAGTCTTGACGTCCTAAGACATGTTAGTTACGTAAATATTGTGTGAAGTAATTGATGAAAAGCTTTATAACTATTAAACCGCTTTTGAATCAAAATGAATTCGACCGGTTGTCGCTAAGAAGTCGTTCCTTGCAAGTTAGCAGACAAAATCTTCTACATAGACCTACAATTGTAATTAAGGCTGTATCTCTATCCTACCTACGATCGTAGAAGCTGTCTGTACGATAACATGATCATCTTTCCTTTCCTTCTTCCTTTCCTTATCCTCTTTCCTTCCCTTCCCGATTCCTTTTTGTCTCTCTTTCCCTCTCTTTCTGTGTCTCTATCATCTCTCTCTCCCTCTTCGCTCAAATTGTGTGAACATATTTACTGACAATTGGAAAAATTACATTATTTGGAAAAGAAGAGAGCAGGAAAGAATGGACAGAACAGACAGATTGATCTTCCTAGAGATGTTCTAAGTCATTATTTTGGATGATCGAGCGTCTAGTCTTAGCGACTGACTGTGTCCTACCTTTAATGCGTCGCTTAGATGTTTGTTCTTTTTCATTCCCTGTGAAGGGGGAATAAACACGCATTAAAAAAATGTACTCGGTTAAAAGCAAAAATTGGACAACAGACGATGATAACAATTTAGATGAAATCCCACTAAGGCAGAAAAGATTGAGGCTTACAAATCATAAAAATTATGGCAATGACTCGTTTCGTGCCTTCTGTCATATTAAAGTGGGTATGTCGAACATACATTTGGACGCACTCGGACAATCGTTAAGTACCTTTAGCCAGATGCATAGAGTGGACTAGATTGTTATAAATATCCCTCTAGAGCCTTTTCGACCATTCGCATTATAAGAAACTGTTCAAATTATGCATATTTAATTAATTTACTAAATTCACGTGATCCTCTAAAACTATGAAAACACTGACAAACCTTACAATACATGGTGCCAAGCGTAAGGCAACTTTGTAAAATCCTTAAAATTTCTGTTGAACAAATGATGAAGTTGGAATAGGTTGAGAAACGTCGTTATCGCAAAAAATCTAATGATCAATGAATTTTATCAATAAAAAAACTGATTATCTTTACTTTCTTATAGAACTCGATGATATTGTGTTGATCCAGTAGCTCTCTGAGACGCAGACCTCTTTCTAAGAAGAACTTAACGAAGTCCACTCGGTTGTAAACGATGGCAGTGAATGCCAACTCTTTCAATTCATCTGCCTTCAATGGATAATAAGAGCCAACGCCTATTACAAGACTGTCACGAAGAGGCGCTATAAAAATATGTGATTATAATTACAATCGAAAAAGCATAAGAACTTCAAGACTGTCGAATAAGGACAACGTGCAAACTTACATCATCAATATTATAGAGTTTATAAAAGATATGGGTGGCCTATTATCAAATATCTTAGAGAATCAGAATCTGACTGGAATACCGGGTAACTGATTTATTGTATTGTACTTTTAGATCTGAACTGTTCTGGAGAACTTGTGAAAATGTCTCAAAAGTCTTAGAATAGTATCGGAGTCGGAGGAATAGAGTTTAAATTTTCAAGTTCTGATGTATCTGCTTACTTTGCATAAAATCGATACGTTTTCTTTTGACGTGGACAGAAAATTAGTCGAGATGGCTTCAAATGACATTAAATTTAGTAGACCATGGCTTGCTCAGGAAGCCAGTGTAGCGTCGATGATTCTCCATTGAAGCGACGGATTACGAGATAGAACCCACCCTGATAATAGATTATTTGGTCGGGCAGTAACGTCTCTACTTTGGCGAGCATCGGCAGGTGTGTAGATTCTGAACTCGTAAGGTAGAAAGGAAGAGAATTAAGATACCCACGAGGATCGAGCTTCAGTCCAGCTACACAGATGTACGGTCTCGAGGCAAAGTCTTGATCCCGAGGTTCCAAGTTTTCGTGCAACACTGCCCAAACCCTAGTGTAATATTTATATAATATTATGTATTATAATAATTAGCGATGTATCACTGCACTGTTTCATTGATAGCAATGGCTCATCTAACTCAGCCATTAGATCTGCGCGTCTTTGTCAGTCTGTGCTTCCTATAAAAACTTGAAACGTTAATGAATGAATTTTTATTTATTTATTTGTTAATCGGTTCGTTCACCTACTGTTAACTTAGTTTCGTCTGTCCAGATCTGTTCCTTAACGACGTCGATTCGGTCCCAGGCCAAAGCCAGCTTCATCTTATCCAATGTCTTCGTCTTATCTTCCTTGACTACAAAAAACCCAAAAGCGACCTTCACGCGACAGACGAAACTCTCAAAGAAGACCAGAGGCAGCAATAACCGCGACAGCAATAACCGTGGTAGCAGTAATGGCAGCTGCAGCGGCATTAGCATCGTGGTATATTTGATAAATGATAATGGTAATATTAATATCATTGCTATTCGACGATAGGTTGCATCTCTGTCTTCTTAACCGAGTGATCTTCTGATATTGACCTGAATACGGTTTGGTATTGGTTCGCCATCGGTTGATGCCTTGTGCCATAGACTTATTCGTATCGTGAGAGGATGCAGAATTTACTCATCTTCAACGATTATGTCGATCGAGGAGATGATTTGAGAGGCGTGTCAGAAGGACGTTATTTGGAACGAGAATCGTGTGAAACATTTATGAAAACTATGTCTCCGACTTGAGTGATTCTCGCTATTTTCGATTGTAACTACAGGGGTTCCCGTATTGCGGAACTAATTGCTCCTTGGATTCCCCCATTGTCACCAACCAATATGATACTATATAACATAAATGTGCTTGTTATTTCTTCTTGGTTGGCAGCAATAAAATTGATTGATTGATTGATAGTGTCCTTCCCCGAACCTAGTCGCTTGTGAGGTTGATTTATAACTGAGTGTACTCGCTGGTATATGCTGAGCTGCTCATAGTTATCTATAGTTTAATAAGGAAATGATTTGATGGTTCACAGACAGCTAAGCAAGGTTGAGATATTGATATATAGAAATATAGAGATATATGGAAATATAATGAATGCCGAGACACATAATTATCATAAGTCAGGGCTGCAAAAACCAACATATCAGATGTAGGCCAACAAGAATCCTAAATTAACATATACAAAAGGGTGGTATGAGCGCAATACCTTCTTCCAGCGTTCATCAACCCTGCTGATCGTCTGGTAATTCAGATAAAACAATTTCGACTTCATCAAAACCGCGATGCAACATCAGAAACAGGGGCTCAGATCAAGCGAGTCCGTCAAATTCCAACTTTTCATCCTGGTGTATATACAGATTTTATATTGAACATCGCACAACGCTACCTCGCAGGCAACACACTTATCGAACGGACCTAGCAGGGGGTCACTCAAGTCATCATCCACCGATGTATTTGTGTCAACTACGAACACTAAAACAGGCGATAGGGTGACTGCTGCACTCGCCTCGAACAGTCTTCATGCACCGATGAAGTTTGATACAGTGATCGCTTTCTATTGCAATGTACTCTAACCTCTGAGCAGAGTCATGATGATGGCGTGGTCGATCCTGCCGGCCGAACCTTTGTCTTCCAGTGGGAAGACGGTAATCTTGTCACGGTTTTTGAGACAATACACGATGTTGCTAAGGGTGTCCTCTAAGTCTTTCTTTCCACACGCTTGGATAATTTTCGGCTCCAGGTCTTTCCGAAGTCGCTGTTTCGCTTCGTCAACTGCTCTGCGTTAAAGTTACATGACCCTGAAGTTAAATGAGTTAAAACAGGTCGATCAATAGAACGTAAGATGATGTGTATAGAGACAATACAGCTTAGTCCCAACAGCGTTCAGACAGGAAATGGTTCTCTAAACATCTGTCAATGCAATTATCGATATAAAGAATAAATTGAAAGGGAATGGCTTCTGAGTCTGAGCTTCACGCTAAACATACTCTGAGAGGAAGAGAGAGAAGAAGAAGAAGAAGAAGAGGGAGTAGATAACTCGTGTTACAGTTGTTCCTGTGCACCTTCTTTTGGTTCCGTGTAGTGATTGTATGCATAGGCGAGAACATCAGCTGCTCTTCCTGATCCCTACAACATTTTGAAGCCGGCATTCAACGCATCGAACGCTCTGAACGCAACACATCCATATGCACATAAATGGTCTTCTAAAGCATGCAATCGCCGTAGAGAGTGGCACGGTAAGTATGAAGCGACACTACTGAAGTAAAATCCGCGGTATTATACAGAAGAGGCGGTAATACCGTGGGAATGATGACAATTTATGTGGTTTTTACCGTGGGATGGAAATGCAAGTGCTATGATTACAGTGGCAGGAGCCACAACTTATCCGCTGCTGCAATTAACTATCCACTGAGATCCATCTGAACACAATGCTAAGTTATTGCGCTATATTATTGAAATCCGTAAATTTTCGACACTTTTTAACTTAAGTTTAAGTATAGAATATATAATAAAAGATTGGAATTGAAAAGTCTTAACGCACATGAGCATTTTCATCCTGTGATTTTGGTTCATTGGAATGGGAACACGCCTACTGGGGACGGGATATACCTAATGTAGATGGCGTATTTGGAAGTGAAATGGGAATGAAAAGATACCAAATGGAGGCGGGGACATACCTAATCGGAATGAGATGGAGATGAGACAGAGCCTAGGAAATATGGTGTAAATGGCGACGAATGTTACCCTGTGTCAATTTCTACTCCGACATAAAACTATCAGTTAATCCAGATCTACTGGAGTTACAAAGGTCATTAAGGTCATGAAAGGTAAGGCTTTCATAAAAAAAATTAAATTGCAGTTGAAAGGTCACCAGTTTCCCTTTGCGTGTCACGTTGTCTGCGTGTCTGTCCTTTTGTCAATGTTCCTGTCTATCTATCTGTCTATATAACTGTCTTCTTTTAGCCGCCTGTACGTATGATTGTAATTATTTTTGCGCGCCTCCCTCGACATTGAGGAGATCCTTGGTATTCACAGTATTCTGCCTCCCAGCGGCAGGGTAGCATGTTGTGCCCAGAGGTGTTACAGAACCCGCATAATTTACGCCTTTCTGGCATAGTGCATGGGGTCTCATAACGCCAACGAACCAGAAAAGCTCGTTCTCATCTCGTGGAGAGTTCGGAGGATAATGGGTTACCTTGCCGATTCGCCGTTGAACATGCGTGATAACTCATTCTTCCTGCGGATCCTATTTCTGCTGACAATTACGAGAGGCACCGACCTAAAGTCCATGCCTCACGATTTCGCGCTGCCACCAAAGTACAACATGAGCAGACCATTCAAAGGGCCTCAATACACACTTTACTAAAACACTCATAAAATTACTCAATAAAAGCAACGATAAATAACCAGCTGAAAAATAGCCAGTGAACAATTGAACTAGTATGAAACTTATTATTATGTCGTTTCTATTGCTTTCAAGTAACGGAAAGGGCTTACTATCCGAATTGATGACATTACATGATGATGATATCAGTCTACGTCTTACCTCAATGACGATAACCGGGGTATTTGCCTCGATCGCCTCTTTAGCTGTCAAGATGGTGTTCCTTCCTCCTTCGATGACGATACAGACGATTGGAATCTTCACTAAAAAAGGGAAAAGTCCTCAATGTAGCAATTGTGTATCCACCAGACGACCACCAGACAGATCTTCGCCCCTATTTTCAATAGAAGATAGAAGGGTTAGCACGAAGTGAGCTGCAGTGGTCGAGTTGGCTTGATAAGATAGACTGCAGCCAAACGACCAACAACTGACCGTTTGCGGATTCGACTTAAGAGAGAGAGAACGAACGAGGCTGAGGGATAGAGAACAACAAAGAAACGTACAGAAGATCGATGAAAGGTCTGCAGAGAGACGTGCAGCAACAATTGGAAAATAAGAGAGATTGACAAACAGCGTGAGTACAACCGGAAACAGAAAGCCGGCAAGAGGCAGCGGAGGTTTGAGATATTGATAGAACCAGGTGACGAGAGAGAAAGCTAGAAAGAGAGAGATAAAGAGATAGACATAGAGTGACAATGTAAGTGAGAAGCACATCACGCTATTCCTTACCATCACACGCCTCCACGCTCGAGATCTTTCTTTCGAGAGCAGCTCGCAGTTTGATTTCAGCGCCGTATTGGTGTTGTGTACCGTTGTCAACGAGAATGAAATGCGTGTGATTGGGATCGAGAGGAGCCTCATGCTGTCCAATTGTCGGTTCTTCGGCTTTATACAAAACCTAGGCAGGTACCAACCCAGCCCAACGCCTCTCTCAAAATCTCGAATGAGAAACAACATAAGGTAAGCACGAAAAGACAAAAGGCTCATCTATTCTAGTAGACTGGTGGATAGATAGATAACAAGAGTTTCAGAGAGAGAGAGACAGACAGACAGACAAATAGATAGCTAGCTAGCTAGATAGATAGATATATAGATAGATAGGTAGATAGATAGGTAGATAGATAGATAGATACAGAGATAGATACAGAGATAAAGACAGACACATTATTGAAATTTCGTGATTCTGTTTGTAACATTGAGTTGCTAGAAACGACTGCCTAGGCAAATCAAAGACCTACCCTTGGAAACGTCTTTTTGGCTGCAGGAGATTTCGAATCCTGTCTACGTAAATGATGATGATGCGATATATCCAACTGAAACAATTAGGTTTGATGGTAGACATTTAAAAATATTCGGTTACAAAAAATTTATGTGATGTAAAATATTTTTTATTTTCATAGCTTCCATTTCCAATTGACTTGGCAACTGCAACTCACGTCGTATTGGTCGAGTCGCGACAAATGTTTCACGGACAAATGGGTCACGTCCACCGTATTCGGCAGAATAGATGTTGGAGTGGTGATAATAGTGCTTATTAAAATATAAGTTTGAAATCCGTTAATATGCTACCAAACATTTGCCAAACGTACGTCTTTTTAACTAGTACCGGTAGTTGAACGGAGTGGAAAAAGGTCAATGTTTTTTATGATTAACGGTTAGCCTATATTGCTAGCGATAGGCCATCGCCCTATTATTTATTTTACATAGATGCCTCTGGTTAGCGGTGTCTACGAGACCACGGCCCCTAATTAGGTTATCCTGTGTAACCATTATTGTTTCAGTACAGATAAGCTTTTTTCTGCCTGCATGCAGTTTGGTAATCAAATTAATTGAATTGGATTGAATATCACAGTTCCATATTCACCCTTCGAACCAACCAGTGTCCAGGATGACATGCACAAATGATAACTGTTGTATTAAACGTTCAGTTCTAAGAAAGCAAATCGTGTGTAGACCCTATTTGACTTCAATCAATCTCTATGAACATTCAGACTACGTTTGGTAATCCTCCAGACAATTCAGCAACCATTTCAAAATGTCAACTGGACACTATGTGTCAGAAAATAAATCACAGCAGACCACGACTCACACTCTTAGTAGCCTTCAGGTTCAATAGATCAGGGGACACTAAAACGCTTGTCGTGCTCTCCTCATACCAGAACGGCGTTGGAAGGTTGTCCAACTTTCAATTCGCTCGATCAACATTTCTGAATTCAATTTCCAATTATCTATATTCTGTCAATTTTGAAAATCATAGGACTGGCTACTGTATCAGAGAAGTAAATTTGGAAAGAGTTCGTCTTAAGCGTAGTGATGTATAACAATCTGGAAAGTTAGATGAGCTTTGTTTGGTGCGCATGTGTATGTGAACGGATGGGAGATGAAAGAGAACGGCAGAAGACCTGAACGAACAATTACCTTCACCTCCTTCGATACAATCAGTGTCTCTTTGTTTGTGATGCATCCCCAGGTGGCGATTCCAATGGCCACCAACGGTTTCCGGTTTCCCTTCTTCAAGGTGTGCGCTCTGATCGCATCACCAACCAGTTTCATGACACCAGTGTTAGTTCCACCAGTTATGATCCACGCACCTACACAACAATTGGTCACGTGTCCTCAAGTCTATGCCGCAAGCTTCCCAAAACATAATTCATCATCAGAGACATTCCTGGAAAAATGAAAAATCCCTAAATACACCAATCAATTAACTCTTCACCCCTTCCCTTCACCTATTATGCCCCACTCAGCCATAATGTTGTCACCTTTGATCTTTATCTCTCTCTTTCTAACCACATCTCCATCCTTTCGAACTTCATGCTCATTCGTGGCCTCCGCGGCATCCGACCCATGCTCGAATTCAAGAACGCCGCCGCCACCATTGTCACCTCCATCGTCCACTCGAAGCTAAGTAACTGCAATTTCCTTTCCCTCAACCTTGAATTCAAGCAACTCAAGCTTCGACAACCTATCGAAAACCCACTAGCCAGAGCAGTTATCAAAATACTCAAGTATCGTGACACATATCACTTTAATCCTCAAATCACTCCATTGGCTACATATTCCCAGAGAGCATTCATTTCAAAGTCCCATCGCCAATAAGATACACCCGTTCCAAATATTTTTTGCGAACTCTTCACCATCCAGCCAACCCGTCCTCTTGTCTCACCCTTACTCGACCCCCAGTCACTTCTCATTTCAAGTCCACCAACAGAGCCCTATCCAACGCTGCGATAATCTGCCTCCTAAATTCCGCACTTTCGGCTCTTCCGCAAAATTCATTGTCAATCACCCACCATCATTCGTCCCAAACTTCTCTTTCCATCACCTCCTCGGACTTTCCTTTCGAAACACTAATCTCACATTTTCAAGATCCCTTACCCAGACTCACTTGATCATCTGTGTACCTTACAATCTTCGAAAAATACAACACCCGCCTTGCCGGCTAACCTGCCTCCTCTATTCCTCAGGAAACCGAACTCTGACCTCCATCGGACTATTCTTTGGACGACCCATATAATTTGAAGCAGAGCTCGTAAGTAAGCTGGTGCCCGTAGCTTGGCTTTCGAGTGGCGCTTTAGAAGTTTGGAGATTACGACCGAGATGACACCTCTTCTGAAGCATCTGTTTGGTTGAGTCATACGTTCTTTATAGAACCTCTCAAGAATGTTTCAAATTGACTGTGAAATGATGTTAGTGAAAGAATTAATTTTCGGCGAAATGCTAATTCTATTTTTAATACGGCCAATCGCAATTCCTCTTTCGTCTCATTCCCTGCGTGGCTGAACTATTAGACGCAACAATGAATCGAACAGTAGCTAATATGTTCTTGAAGTAAACTCCTCTCTTGACCTGATTTCCACTCCGCCACCTTCGCATGATCCTATGCCTTATGGGCGTTGAGAACGGTTCGGTTTAGAAACTCAACTGGCCAACGACTTGTATATTATAACCGGTCGATAGAAGAGCTGCTCATTCTTATATTTAGTGGCAGTAATAGTAGAACCCCGATCGAAGATATTAGAACAAATTAGCAGACTATTCTTTGTCCTTCACTAATTTATTGGATGTTTTAAAATGCACAACAAAAGTGTTGAGTGATAAGATCGTTCTAACAACAGCTGTGGTTGTAAATTGTACTGCGGAAACTCATAAATCGACACACCCAGAAACAAACGGAACCATGTGTTGCCTCTTGCCTCTTCTCCTCACTTTCCCCAATTCCGTTCCAGTTCCGCATACGCACCCATAGGAACCGCTTTCTGCCTATCTACCTCCCTCCATCGACTTTTGACCCCAACCTTACCTGCCTCACTGATTTTATTTAAAGTAGCAACCGTAAATCCGATTCATCTGTCTAGCTGATATTACGACTATTGTACCTGTGGATTGAGCGGCTTCGATAAGACCTTTACGGAAGACTTCCTTGAGCGCGGTCTTAAGCGATGTTTCTAATAACAGTTTCTGTGCACCTCCGGTGATTGATATCACCAGATGTGGTTTCGCTATCTGCCAATAATCGCTCATCAATGTCCACAGGGCGTCCACATTCGCGTCAACATACGCCTTGTCCTTCTTGTAATCGACGCGAATATACTTCGAAGAAGACAAATGAAAGGACGAAGATTAGGTTACGTGGATTTAAATGATCTAGTAACTGACGCTGTTCCATATTTAAAATTGATCTAAGTAGCGAAATGTGGGGTTCACCAGATTCATGCTTGGTACAGGGTGCAAGCATAGCTTGGTACGGCGTTGACACTACCAAAGCCAACACCAACACCATCAGTACCACCACCACTACTACCACCACCACCACCAATGCCACAAAATACACCACCCACACATCACCAATACCTCCTGCAACCACAAAAAATGCCACCAATAACAGCAACACTACGACGATACCAATACCACAATGACGTCGACCACCGATACTTTCACTGCAAATTTTGCAACTGCAAAAATCACCGCTATACAATATCGCTACTTTACATTTCATTATATTTTAACCAAGGCAGGTAAGTTCAATTTTATCATATCAAAGATCTTGCTATCATTATTATTTTTCTAAGCCTGAAATAGGGGTAAATAGGACCCTTCAGGGATTTGAGAAGAATTTAAGAATATCATTAGTAGTATCAATAATATTATTATGATCATAGAAATTACAATCTTCATCATCATCATCTTCATCATCGTCGTCACTAAAAAATTTGCTTAGCGCACAAAATGACACCAGCGCATAAACTTGAGCAGCGGTTAGTAAGTCAGTCAGTCAGCAATTGAAGAAGAGTCAGGTTTTAGACTTACTCAAACGCCAGTGAAGTGAGTTTTGAGTCGTTTCTTGATAGACCTATAAGAAGAGTTTGACCTTTGAAAAAGAAAGATCGTTACTGTGCTACTGTTGTGCTGATAGAGAGAAAGTTGATCGTTGCATCGCTGTCTCTGTAATTACCTTGGATGGTCTGTTGCCATAGAGGGGGAACTCAACCACTCCAAATGCATCGGTCACTTCGGTTCTAGTACTCGTCTCCACCGACCACGTCGTCTGGTCCTTAGCGACATCTGACGGGTGCTCCCCTTCGCCGTAGCCGCAGAGACAATTACTAATCAAACAAATACATTCGAAATACTGACCGTTGAACGTTAACTAAGTATATTTGGTAAGTGGTCATCATGGGGTGGAGCAAGAAGTAATTGGTCAAAGAATGGCCAATAAGCACTCTGTTGTATCGTCGCTGCGAGCTTTGGAAGTAAGGTCGCAGATTAAGTGTAGGTACAGTTGTACGAATTGTGGTCAAGAACTGACCGCCGTTGCATCACTTTGGTCAAACTGTCTCATTTGTGCATGTTACGGAAATCGACCCAAAAACCATACTCTGTAATTATAAGTACCGCCACACGCCCACGAAGAAAATGGAAGAGCGTCAGAATATAAACTGTCAGTTAAATAGGTCTGCAAAAGCCAAATTTGCACTGATTAACTAAACCCAATTTTAAAAAGTCATGATATGAATGAAATTTCTAAATAAACTGCAAAAACATCTAGGGATGAATATAATCTAAAATCTATTTAGGTGTTTATGATTAGAATTCTTTGGCTCACTGACGAAGACTGTCGATATATTTTGCTTTAAGAACTTACTGTATTTCTATAGTCGGATCCTGTACAAAACTGCAGCACACCCTTTTCTTAAATTTTTCTCCAATATACGCAATTGTTCGTAACTATAAGAGCAACAAGAATAATACAAAAAATGTTATCGTTATTAGAAGCAATACCCTCACTATCATCGATACAATACTGCTGAAATTTGATATTGCCCTTCTTCCAACATACCGATAATAATAATAATAATAATAATAATAAAATAGTGATAATAATGATACGCAAAATATACATTCTAGATATTTCTAGTGTCGCTGCTATTAGTGGTGTTATTGATGTGGTTTTAAAAATCAAAACTAAAACTATTAAGTCCCCATAACAAGGATGATGATTGCACCGAATATGGATGGGAAAAAGAAAAAGAAGAAGGAGAACTGGAGGAGGAAGTGGCATCGTACGGTTTCCGAATCTTCGTATTTCCTTCTTTCGAGTTCTTCTTTCTCCTTTTTCTCAGCATCATTGCCATCGTCACCATGATGTGGTCCTGAGAAGATTAACATCAATGCAAATTCTTATAGATCGATGCCAACACCAAGTAGCTCTTTCGATAAATTGACAGAATGAAAGGGAGTTAGTGAGAGAACGATTAAGGGAAATATATCATTATATAGCCTACATAGATATGTTGACATGCAGGTGCTTATAGTAAGGGAAATAGTGAGATAGAATAGACCATTTTGTTATTTGTTCCACTTTTTTCTATAGCCTATATATATATATATATTCAGACTATAAATGTATATATAGCGTCTCTGCGAAGAAGAAAGTATACTCACAAGAGTGATTCCTCAAATACGCTCCCCACCAAACAGTATGAACATGTGACCCCGTTCGAACGAAATGGTTTTAAGGCGCATAATCGCAACGTAAAAGATGGCTGAATGATTGGAATGCGTTGTTCTTACCTCCAGCCTCTTGATCCGTTTTATCAGTCATATCTTCGACACTTCTGCTGTCAACTGCCTTAACAGGTTATGCGATGCTCCTAATAACCAATACTTACTACTAGTCGCTGCTGTCCTCTTACTGTTTTACCATCTGATCTGAGTGTTAACGTTTGCATCACGTTTTTGTCTGAGCTTATGCTATAAATCATTACGATGTAATGCTAGCAGCTAAGCCTTCTCCTCATCCGCCTCCCAGCTGGGCCTATCGTCCGTTTCTGTCCTTCCCTTTTCCCCCTTCATTTGTCCCCTCCAAGCGATTAATCTATTTACTGTATACCTCTGATAGTTTCTATTTCCTCCGAATTTCCAACGCATGGTTTTCCGTAGAGGTCTAGAGCTCCACCTCAGCAAACGAACCTGACCTGACAACCCCTCCCTCGACTGTCCGTGTGTCAGCCAGCTGTAAACAGTTTATAGCAGACTGGAGTCTGTAGCTGGCTCTATGAACTTCCAACTCACTGTCTCCCCACTCAGCTCAAGACCTATTAGCGCTTTGACCGCTGAACTGTGTATCCATTTACATGCCATAAGAGACGTATTGCCTATGAAAGTCTCTGGTCACCAGTCATTTCGTCGGAGATAATTTCGTCGAATTCACATCGTCGCAGTTCGTATTATCGTAAATCGAGTAGTTGTCGCAGTCCATAGCGTTGCAAATAAATTGGTCAATTCAGAGAAAAATAACACAATTCGAATAAGAAATTTATTGATTCGATAAATCGGAAACGTTTAGTAACCATTAGCGGCAGGCATGTTAAATCATCAGCCTCCAACGCGAGTACTGGTCGTTGTCAAGCATTGAGAGCACACAGCTTCATTATAATGTAATGCAATGTAATGTAATCGAGTACTTATACCGCACCGCTCGAGTCAACAGCGCTCTCAGTTACAGCCATGCAGCTTTAAATATTCTAAAGAATTTTTTGTCTGAGCATTGTTAGGTTGCAGCTGAACTTTTGTGCTTGATAAACTTTAGCTAATATTGGGCATATATAAGAGCATCTCTTTTCACCAGAGTTGTAAAGGCGCTATATTAATAAATTATTTAGACACGTGCGTGTAACACAGACAATTATAATGCGTATGTACAGTGAACAGCTATATATAAGATACGAGAGGTTGCGGTAGATGAACGAGCGAGCGTTATAATAACGATTGTCAGATGAGAGAAGTATCATGACTTAATTAGACCCTAGCTGCTTCATCAAATACTTTCAGTCGTAAGAGTTATTATTCTGTTACACACACGTGATGACTTAACTTCAATCCTGAAGCTCAGAGGCGCTTTGACGTTCAATGATTTAGAACCACTGTAGCTCAGCAGCATATTCACCCACCCTATGAAATACCAAATCAAACCCGCAACAGCCGAGCCTCTACTTTCGTTCCGGTGCCAGTTCAAGATCCGGGGAGGCCAAGCCGAGAGGACAGACTGGTGCTATGGTAAGCTTAGTAGTCAGCGATGACGTTGTCAACGCAGGAGTAGAACCCGGATATGATGGCTGGAATAGCTCGGTTTTCAGTCGTTAGTGGAAAGTGGCAGAGAAGGGTGAAAGCGGAGGAGAGGTCAAATCAAGAGGCGAGATACATGAAGAAGGATGAGCGCATTGACGACGGAGGTCTCTTGGGAGTCCGTTCTATTAGGACTTGAATAGGAATTTAACAGAATGAAACTTCCGGATGAGGTAGATAAAGATATGTCGATGAGTGCGTAGACCCTAATCCTTGGGGACTTGTGTCTTCACGCGCTAAAGGAATGGGGCACAAATGAATGTTAAAATTAATAAGTTTAATAATAATTATTATTATTATAATTTTATTTTAATATCAAACTGACAAACCGCAGTATGATTACAAGTACAAGGTGAACGAATGAGGACAAGTAATTGCAGGAGTTAAAACCTAACCGTTGGCAGCCAAGCAGGGCCCCATTATGTTATACGTCTCTTTTTAACTAGCCCCACCGCCTACCGAATGAAGGAAGAAAGTCAACTTTACGGGGATAGTCATCATACGGGTCTGGAACTCAATTTCCCAGATCTTGGCCCAAGTGCATGTGTTTACTACTACTGTAAAAACAATATATATGATTTTGAACGTATTGACTTTGAAGCACGATGTTCACAATCATGTTCATAGACTTCTTTTCCGCCTGGCCTTAGAGTAACGGATAACACACTGGGGCGCAGCGCTGCTCCAACTTCGCCTATATATATATCCAACTGAACTATGACAGCACATAGTATGTGACAGAGAATGGACCACCCACAGCCATACGCCGAGGGTAAGAAAATGAAGTGGCTGATATATGATAATTGTTAGTTAATACTCATGGGCTGGCTGCCTAAGGACAAGCTCCTATTCTTCTATCACTATTGGTGGGTTATATTGGGTGGAAATTTGTTATAATAATAAATTTTAGTCTACGGTATTTGCTTTAAGGTGGTTGGCTGTAGACTGCCGTAATAAATCAGCCAAAAGTGTGAAAGCCGCAGTGAAGAGGAGGACTTTAAAATTCTGATACACCGACTACCGTCCAGCACTTTCTCCAGTACACCTGTTCTTCGCCTATAACTTGGAAAACTCTCTTGTCCCTTTCCAACCCATCTGCTATCTCGACTGCACGAGAACAAAAGAAGATCAGGCACAATCTTATTCAGGAGCGCTGCGTCGCGTCAGAGATACCAGCTTATGTAAAAAGTCCTGTGAAGAGCCAAGTCCTGTCATAAGATTAATAATTATGTAATCCAAGTAAGCAAGTATTTTCTTTAATAAGAACGCTTGCAATAATCTGATCAAAATGATCCAGTCCATAATCTAATCGCATCTAATTAAATCCAATTTAATCTAATCACAGCTAATCCAAGCAAATATGATCTAATCAAAGTTCTATTAAATAAGATTAGATCGGAATATATCATATTAAATCTAATATGATAAAATATGATCAATTATGATCATGCTAAAATCTCAGCTGATCAGTCTGATCTACGCCATTCTGACGTGAATTTGATCTAATATTATACTATCCAATCTATTCTGATCTGATTTGATTTAAATGCATCTGATCAATGGATACAAAAGTTATATATTGCCACCGCATTACATTTGCATTTTAAAAGCGGATCACAAAGAACCAAAAAAACCAGTTATTGCAAAGCGAGGAGCATTCAATGAAGCATTAAAACAGCTATTTCTAATCATTGTTGTCGGCAACAATATAGTACTCTGCAGAACTCCGACAACCGAAAGACTATTAGATCCGTTGTCAATTTAGGTTTCAACAGGTTCTGACGTCGCCACAAAAACATCTTTGAGCAAGAAATAAATCATCAGAAATGTCAATAGCTGGAATATCTGCATCTGAGGTTAGAGTTAATTAGACCTATGCACCTAAAAGGAGTCATTGTATTAAGATAGAGCTATATAAACCTATGCATTTAAAAGGAGTCATTGTATTATGATAGAGCCAATTAGACCTATGCATTTAAAATGAGTCATTGTATTAAGATAGAGCTAATAAGAAATATGCATTTAAAATGAGTCATTGTATTAAGATAGGGCTAATTAGACCTATGCATTTAAAAGGAGTCATTGTATTAAGATAGGGCCCATTATCTTTGCGAGAGGCCTGACTTTATCACGGACAGCGTTGTCATAATTTCCTTCATCTGAAAATAAAAAGTCAATCAAATTCATTAAAGAGAAAAACGATAAATAATAAAAATCTTCAATGACGAGCTCTATTGCCTTCCCAGCCTCATTCAGCACACTCTCGTCGTTCAAGTATAAAATCTATCACTATCATCTACGCCTATGATTTGACGAGTATCAAAGTTTGTGGTCCGAATTATGTTGGGTGACGTAAAAAAGGTTATTCAAGTCAAGAATAGGCAAAATTATATAGTAAGAAAGCTTAAGATAAGAAAGATAAGACAGAAACGTAAGGTGTGATTCAGAAGAGTTATTGTAATTGTAATTTGGACCACTAATAGGAAAGTTCAGAGATGAGGTCGGCTGTCGGCGTATAGCAGAAGGCTTGGAAGCACGTGCTACAACGTCAAAACTCCCATTCACAGTCACATTAAATCCTTCCTAACACTCACCATGTAACGGCATAAGTCATTATACGCCACCGACAAACTATAATTCATGAATTACGAATTAATTACGAATAACAATCTTCAACGAATGCCAGGGAGTCGTGAATTCTATCTCATTCTCCCGTCAACTCTATAGCATCCGACCGATCTGGACTTTACCCCATTCCTTGGCCCTACATACAACACAATCTCGGGTGCCACCTTTCAGCTCGGAAATCGACATTTTACTCATGATCCCAAATAAAACGTCTCTCCCATTGTCAAAAGATGGTTCACGACCGGTGTCGACATAGTAAAACTGTAAAAGCATCGCAGATAAATAACAGTGCATATTCACCAACAAATCTTCACCAGTGTCATTCGAAGAGCACCACAAATAATTTTTATAAGCGCCACCATCACACGTAATTTGTCACCGGTGTTAGTGTTTTAGGGTCTACCGAGCACATTAACCGGCCAAAAATTGTCACAATTTCGATTCTAAAAACATTTATTCAGGAACAGAAAGATAAAATAGAGTTCAACGGTTAGATAGGGCATAGTTGATGGTCTACGATACAAAACAAGGTTACAGAGATAGACGATACCAGTAAAACCAGGACTAAAGCTCATAGGTCTGTCATGAACGAAATATCTTCTTGTATTGTATATGATTGAAAGTAGAGTAGGAAACCTGATCTTCGATAGCTTTCATTCGCTCGAGAGTTTCGAGTCGCGCGTCTCCAATATTCTGAAGTACTTGATCGATTCTGTCGAAAGTAAAACTTTTTAGCAGCTTATTCACTTATTCACCATCACCATTATGCAGAAAACAGTTATCAGATCTACGTGTCCTTTCCACATCACGTAATCAACTCCAAGTTTAGCAGTAAGTATTTACTATTATCACTATCAGTAGCATTAGCAGTGGTAACAGTATCACTATAACAATTATTAATTTATTGAGCGGCATTATTGATTTAACACACATCAATCGATGTTGCTAAGTAGGACTAATGAGTGAGCGAACCTGCACATTGTCCTGACAAAGCAAATGTCTCAAAGGAGGAGGAGGAAGAAGAGGAAGAAGAGGAGAAGGAGGAAGAAGAAGAGGAGGAGGAGGCAGCTCCAACACGTCATGTATTCTCTCGGCGTTACAAAGTAAGCGTTTTAACAGATCAACCACCGTGCTCAATGACGTAATCTACCTCCTCCATCTGGATTCAATTGACCAGCTCATCATAATAGAGGGCTGGAAGTCAAGGATCTACAAGCTTCGATTAATTAGACTAACTGAACAAACAGAAGTCAGCAATCACTTGTGTCTGACTTTTGAAATACCTGCGCTATATGATTTACCTTTCTTTTGTCTCCTTGGCCAGACGGTCACCTGCAGCGTTTTCGGTTTCCTTCTTCAACAGATATTCCTCGACATTGACCTTCAGCCAGGCTAAGAGAGATCTCTCGTAATAATCAATAATGTTCATTCCTACACAAAACAGTCACACTTCATACAGCACGTTATAAATCATACTCACATGCAGAAACAGTTATCAGATCTCTGTGTAGTATCGTCCAAAACCCCATTCATGAATCGAGCATAAGTTATCAGATCCATTTCAATTACAAGCTACAAAACTCATTCCTACACTGTACTCGTTCAAAAGATTTCAAAATACGATTGCAAAGGCTTTGGAAGTAATGTAGGGTCAGAGTAAGGTGCATCCAAACCACGTTCTCAGATCCTATCAAAGCATCCTCTAAATTCCATCTTTACAAAGTCATAGAATAGATTAATGTTTTGTTTTGCGTGTGTATGCTAATGATAGACTCTGGCGAACATACTTACTGAACGTTCGATGGCATGATTTAGTTGGTTGCCTCGCATCAGTGACATTCTTCTTCAGACACAGACTTTGCAATTGACGAATCACACGGAAGACATGCGCGAGAAAGATGAGAGGCGGTGGAAGAACTGGATGCGACTGATACTCGAGGACCAATCGGTATCTCTGGATTTTCCACACGACATCCGAAATATCTTCAACTTTGGCAAATGTATTGCTGCAGCGAAATATAGATTCAGAAAATTGATGAAATAGTTTATTCAACAAATCGCGCCATTTAATAGGGGTGCATAGTATATGACTACACATTGAAGGATAGAGGAAGCGAATTTGATTCCCATAAACTTAAGACTAGTTGATTAGATTTTCTTTCACGAATAATGACTTGGTTAAATTATTTGAATAACGTGCTGGGGGTCGTGCTTGGCTGCCGACATTCAAATTCGACTCTTGTAATAACTTGTCATCCATCATTCGTTCATACTGTACTTATAACCATACTGATGTTTGTCATTTTGATTTTAAATGAAAATATTATTGTTAAAATAATGAACAGCTATAAAGCGAATTAATTAAATCTTAACAAAAATTGCCATCGTCGAATCCAAACAAGTCCTAGACTATAATTAATCAGTAGTAGGGAAACGCGCTATCTAGCTCAGTTGACCATAGTATTGGTCAATTCATCCACCTAATAGGTTACAAAAACTATAACTAGATTACAAAAACCAATTCATACAAAAACCTAAGTCTATGTTAAACATCAACCAATACAGTCTAATAGGTCCGAGAAATTTCCAATAGTTTCGATGATGAGTCACAATTCATGCACAAACCTAAACCTCTAGTCAAAACATTCACCAATAGGTCAAAAGTCACTGGAATTTTCAATAGTTTCACCGAGTCAGCAGTTCAGATTATCACATCGTCACCAAGTCTTCATTATCAACCCAGGAATTAAATGACTCAGGATAACCCAACCATTTCACCAGCGACTTGTTTCCCCGTTTCCTGGTTAT
Source organism: Bimastos eiseni (assembly GCA_959347315.1). Classification (NCBI taxonomy): domain Eukaryota; kingdom Metazoa; phylum Annelida; class Clitellata; order Crassiclitellata; family Lumbricidae; genus Bimastos; species Bimastos eiseni. Next base: position 220,209 of record OY365819.1, on the reverse strand, counting down.
CTTTTCTATTCTAGATATTTCTTGAGTAGTCTTCTGTAGCTCCTGTTCGTAAAATGAGCCCTGTATTTCCTCATCATTATAATCAGTAATCTTGTAAGTTGGTGGATCAGTATACTGAACTTGTGCAATTTTGAATAATTCCTCAGTCGAACGGAAGCTTATGCAGTTGTCATTTCAGATAAATTGCTAAACTTCCAATCAGACGGTCAGAAGATGAGCGTTTTATATTACAGAAAATATTTTCTATTATAAAACACAAGAAACTCTCACAACTGAAATCGCTATTAAAGGAAAATGGAATAAAGTCGAGTTATATGAACAAACCAGAAATGTTAAGAATACTCGTTGAGAATGGTGTTTTACCACAATCAGAACTGCCTGAACCAGTGAAGGAGAAAAAGCAAGCATTGTCTAAGTACGAGTATCTAAAAACGATTCGAAATAATCCTATAAGCGTTATAATCCTAGACAAAGATACGAACGAAATCATCACCTACTCATCGTTGTATAAGGCGAGTATGGCTTTTAAAACCAGTATGAAGACGTTGAAGGCTTACAATGGTAAAGTCTGGAGAAATAGACACGAGATTAAGATCCTGGTTTAGATTTTCAATGATGTTTCTCATTGAAAATCTATCAACACTTTGTTAATTAAACCTTTGTGAAATTCTTAGCAAATAGACGCCTTTCTCGCTTTCTATTCCATTTTATATCGGGATGATATTCCCTTAAGCTGTTGTGAGATAACATTTTCATTCATTTATATATACAAGATTTTGTTTGTTTGTTGAATAGTGACTCATCATCGAAACTGCTGACTCATCATCGAAACTATTGGAAATTCCCATGGCTTTTGACCTATTGGTGGATGTTTTGACCTAGGACTTTGGTTTGTGCATGAATTGTGACTCATCATCGAAACTATTGGAAATCTCTCGGACCTATTAGACTGTATTGGTTGATGTTTAACCTAGGCCCTAGGTTTGTGTATGAATTGGCTTTTGTAATCTAGTTATAGGTTACAAATGCGTTTTTGAAACCTATTAGGTGGGTGAATTGACCATTATTATGGTCAATTGAGCTAGATAGCGCGATTTCCTACTACTTTAAATGCTGCCTACCTCAATCTTAATTAGAAGGTCTGTGATTTTATGCGACATACTGACTGACTGATCGATTGGGTGATTGATTGGGTGATTGATTGGGTGATTGATTGATTGGGTGATTGATTGATTGTCTTAACTCGTTGGCATTACATTAAATCAGCGCAGAAGCAACAAAACGCATAGAGAAGTCAGTAGTTCAACCAGTAAAACTCAGAGCTCATCTGGTCTGCTTATGGTGGTTGATATTATGGCGACAATGGGCGGCGATATTATTTTACATTTAACTTCAGCAAAAAAATTATTATCATTCGCATAAATATCATATTGCACTGTCATGATTCTTGTGTTGGGCCGCACGAATTCTTTCTGCTGCTCTCGTAATTACAGCGCTCTTTAATAAGCTGGCGCCCTGCGCTCGGCTTTCGAGTGACGCTTTTGAAGCTTGGAGATTACGACTACGATGTATAACCATGCTTTGATGTCATTCATGTCCAACTTTAAAATTAATTGTCTTCAATTTGCTTTTTACATTGATGCCTGTTGCCCGTTTCTCAGCAATATTGAATTTCGAGCCTGCCTCACATTTATACAACCAGCTCCTTGCAATTGATAAACGACAGCGACTGGCGCAACCTGGTCCAGAGACTCTGAACAACCATGCCATCTGTCAGCTAGTGACGGGAATCCTTTGGTTGATTCTACGCTTATGCGTGGTCCACCATTGGTGACTCTCTAGCCTATAATGCTCTGTTTTGCAGCTGTTGAAATGACATCTAACCTCATGTAGGCTAGCGTAGACAGCGTCTCTGAGTAGATTTCTTGAGGAGGCTCAATATCAAGTTTCATTGATTGATTTACTGATTAATTGACTGATTGATTGGTTGATTGATTGAAATGTGTTAGAGATAAGCGATGGAGAGCAGCATACCTAAACATTGCGATGAGAAGGTTGATCATTAAGACGTTTGTGATGAGAGCGTAGATGGCCAGGAAAATAGGACCAAACCAATCAATGGCAGGACACTTTTCGTCCTTCCCAGGACAAAGGGTCCGATTGAAATCATCGTAATCCATCGAAGCACACTCCTCCGCTGAAGACGTCTGAGTCGCCAAAGGATCACAACTCTCACCTTCACAGCATCAGAAACATCGGTGCGTCAAAACAATCACCACAACACTCACAACTACAACCACTTCCACCTTGACGGTGGAAACAATCGCCATCATCACCAATACAACCATCCCCACGACAGCCAGCCCAGCGCCAAAAATAGCCCCCAATAATGTCATTATGTAACCCTAATCATCATCATCATCATCGTCGTCGTCGTCGTCGTCGTCAATATACACCATTTTTTCTCAATTCCACAGTGTAAATAGTTGCGGACACTTTTCCTTTGGCAGCAGCAACTAGGCCTAAAAATTGAAAACGACAACGCACTGTCATCATTATGCCCTCACAATTATCATAACCACTACAATTTTTCACAATTCACACAGTTTACAGAGTAATAGACACTTTTATTTATCAGCAACAGCAATTAAAGATTGAAAAAAATAATGAGACAGATTCCCTGCTGGACAGTTCAACTCTACGCTGTTGTGCATTATTTCGTCTATTGACTGTCATTTTCGACCTACCAGACACTTGGTCGATGTTGAACTCGCCGTAGACACTCCACCAGGCACCGCTCAGAACATCCCCAACAAGCTTTGGCTTAAGTTCCTGATTCGGATAAAGGATGACGTTAGCTGTGATGCCGTAAGAGATTATGAAGACCATCAAAATAGCCATAAAAAAGAACAAATCGATCATCTAAAACAATAAACAGGATTTATATATATTGCATTCAACAACGCGATTTACAACTGGATCACATTCATAGTCTACGTCTTTCAGAAGCCTTTTCTCTCACTTTCATTGTCTGCATCCTTTCTCCTCTGCCTCACTTGCATTCTCTCTCATTCTCACAAGTTGATGTCTCTATCCACTCCACAGAAAAGCCCGTTCAATGAAGTAGCTAAGTGGCTCTGTCGGTTGAGGCAAACGCCGACAACAACGCAATACGAGAGAAGAATGACAGGTAACCCTATATGCGAAGTCTCTAAAACGTTTCTGTCGTCTAATGTAGACAGCGTGGCGGAATTGCGTCTATCTCCTTATTCATCGCTTTCTCTTCAGTCGATTCGCTCTTTCTAAAACTCACCATTTTCCCGATCATCACGAGTTTTGGTCCAAGCTGCCTGAATATGGAAAACATGTGAAGAATCCGGAAGTAGAAGGTCATGAGGCTGAGAGCAAGGATGATCCTGGCGGCATAGAAGCATTTGCCACACGAGGAGATCGGAATCAGGCGCAGCACGAACCCAAGAACAAATGTTGAGATTGCTGTTAGGTCCACCCAGTTCCACTTGCTGGAAAGGTAGTTGTAGAACTTTCGACATTCCGCAATCTAAAATTACATTGCAAGAAATACATTAAGACAGAAGTAGGATATTACCCCCGGAAATATTACCTATGGTAATATTGTCATTATTTTTGTTGTTGTTATCGATGGCTTTAAAAGTAATTAAGCGCGTCGTAGCCCACGACGAGCCTTGTGTACATTTATGCTGAAGGCTTACAGAGGCAACAGCCCTCGTGCGAATTTGACATGGTAAAGTAGCCAGTGTTACTAAGCTCTTCGGATTTGAAAATTTACAACAGCAATAATAATAGTGAAAAATTGCACAAATTCCAGTAAGGCAAAAAAACCGAAGAAGTATTACAAACAGTTTCGCAATGACTGATTTGGATACAATCACCGCAGCCGTCCAGCTATTGTTTTTACATTTTGTAAGCTACTGTGCGTTTGCTGGTAGTTCAACAAAGTCTATTCTTACTTTTCTTACTTATATCCATCTGTCTTCAAAATAACATAAAGACATTACTCTAGTATAGAACCAGTTTATAAAAACTTTTTGACTATCCTTATTCTAATTTTTAAATTCATACAAGATAGATACTGAACAACCTTCTACACTCGCATCATTCAAATTATTTTTCTACTTATTTTCCCATTTGTTTGCACAAATACAAAAAAATCGTGCCTTACGCGTGAATGTACAGTTGCATATTGTATTTATATAATATTATAATAAATTGATTATGCAATATTTGTGGTTTCATGAAATTCCAAAACAGTACAACTATAAAGGATTGCTCACCTGTCTGATCTCTTCGCAGACAAGGGTCATGACCCATACAACAAGAACAATTTCTGCGTAGCCAATCGTCGGGTAGAAATTTGTCAGTAAACTTATGCTAAACAACAGCAGAAACCCGACAAATGACACCTAAATGAAAAACAGCAACAGCAATTTAATTCAGTGCAAATCACACGATATAGGACAACAACATCTTGTTGATGAGCAACATAAAATAAAACTTAGGCTCTATTTTCCTATAATAATGACAATGACAATGATAATTATGATAATTATGATAATGGTGATAATTATGATAATTGTGATAATTATGATAGCGATGATAATTATGATAACGGTGATAATTATGATAATGGTGATGATTGTGATAATGGTGATAATGGTGACGATTGTGATAATTGTGATAATTGTGATGATTGTGATGATGGTGATGATGGTGATGATGGTGATGATGGTGATGATGGTGATGATGGTTATGATGGTGAAGATGGTGGTGATGATGGTGGTGATGATAGTGCTGATGATGGTTATGATGGTGATGATGGTGGTGATGATGACGGTGATGACGGTGATGACGATGATGGTGGTGATGATGACAGTGATGACGGTGATGACGATGATGGTGGTGATGATGACGGTGATGGTGGCGACGGTGATGACGACGACGGCGGTGGCGACGGTGATGACGACGGCGGCGGCGAAGACGAAGGCGTCGACGACAGCTACAATAATAATAATAATAATAATAATAATAATAATAATAATAATAATAATACGCTCGGGCAAGATGGCGGCATGTTTATACCGGCGTGAAGATGTTGGCTTTAATTAGCGTTTCCCGGCCTTTATCACTCTTTGTTTTACGGTTTGTTTGAACCTACTCCTTACGGATAGGGTGATTTTATGGAGTAGCACAGTTGTATCTGTATATGTTCAGGTTTACGTAGGTTTTGAACTTTGAAGCACCAGTCACACGAGTACTGGTGTGGCTCCGCCCACCAGCACATCTGCATTCTAAGTCCACAGCGCACCTGTATCCTAAGTTCAATCACGTCACCTTTTCATCCCGTGTGTTCCCTCTGAAAAGACTTTGCACACTAGGAGAAAGACACTCGGAACACCGACTATAGAGTCCACATCAGGAAATGGACGGCCCGACGCCCCTGAGGCCGTCGCAGAAAGCTAGGGGAGCCTGCAGCGTTTGTAGAGTTGAAATAACAGCACAAGACTTCTCACAGAAAGGCAGACGAAAGGCAAATATAAGCGATGAACAGACAGTGGCAGCAGCGGTGGCGTCCAAGATGGAGGACGGAAACATTAGAGCAGCAGTAAGAATTCTATGCTCAAGCGACAAGCCAGCAAACGCAGACCAAGATACACTGGAGGAGTTGCGATCAAAACATCCAGACCCTCCACGCGATCGGCCTGCCATCACGACAGCACCCCGATCGGAACCTCTACAGATCAGTGAGGAGCAGGTGAGAGGACACATCCGGTCCTTCCCTGCTGGCTCTGCAGGAGGCCCGGATGGAATTCGACCACAACACCTTATGGACCTGGTTACCTGTGCTGAGATCGGAACTGCACTCGTTACAGCCATCACAAGCCTAGTCAACCTGCTCCTGACAGGAGTCTGCCCACCGCAGATCAGGCCGATCTTGTTCGGAGGTACTCTGATCGCCTTACGAAAAAAAACCGGAGGCTCGCGGCCGATAGTGATCGGCTACTACTGGCGCCGATTGACATCTAAAAGCGCCAACTCCAGCACCGTTCAGAAAGCAGCCACATATCTGGCGCCGCGCCAGGTAGGAGTAGGAGTGCCAGGAGGAGCAGAAGCGGCATGCCACGCAGCCAGAAGATTCCTAAAAGAAATGCCCAACGGCTCGGTCATTGTCAAGATAGACTTCAGGAATGCATTCAACAGCCTGCATAGAGATCGCATGCTTCTGGCAATGGATGAGATAGCACCGGAGTTGACGCCATACTGTCGACACTCATATGCGGAAGCCACAATCTTACAATTTGGAAAATACACGCTGCTCTCGCAAGTCGGTCCTCAACAAGGAGACCCACTGGGACCGTTGCTGTTCTGCCTGCCAATGCAACCAATCATGCAGAGATTATCATCAGCTCTAACGCTGGGTTTTCTTGACGACCTGTCGCTCGGAGGAGCAACGGCCGTGGTACCAGAGGACGTGAGAATGATAGAGTACGAGTGTGGCTTGATTGGACTACAACTCAATCGCGAAAAATCCGAAGTCATCACACGGTCGGGTGAATGGACGGAGCATCAGGCCCTTCAACACTTTAGCGAAGTTTCTCCCGAAGAGGCATGTCTTCTGGGAGCGCCGCTATCGCCGGAAGAAGCGCTAACAACATGCCTGGAATTCAGATGTTCCGAACTGGCACTTGCAGTCTCAAGACTGGAAAACATTGCTAAGCATGACGCGCTGGTCCTACTAAGAAACGCCATGTGCTCTCAGAAGGTACTGCACACGTTGAGATGCTTCCCCTGCTGTGAACATCTGCTGCTGGAAAAATACGACGATATACAAAGAAAAGGCCTCTCTTCAATATTGAACATCAATCTAAATGACAATCAATGGCTACAGGCGTCTCTACCAGTCAAATTAGGAGGTCTGGGCATACGTCGGGCTGCTTCGCTTGCGCTTCCTGCCTTCTTGGCTTCCGCTGCAAGCACCTGCGTCCTCCAATCCTCCATGCTGGGCCACGATCAAGTATTCACAGATGAGCAGATGGTAGTGATGCTGCAACGCTCGACCGAAGTCGGACAGACAACGCAACCGGACAACCAAGCAGCATACAAACAAGCCTCTTGGGACAAGCCGCTGGTGAAGAAAGTGAAGAACTTACTGATCGACTCATGCAACGACTAGTACCACCAAGCAAGACTTAAAGCGGCTGCAGCGCCTCATGCAGGCGACTGGCTATTCGCACTTCCGATATCATCATGTGGATTGCGAATGGATGACGAAACGATCAGAGTAGCGGTGGGTCTCAGACTTGGATCGATGATATGCGAGCCTCACACGTGCCCATGTGGGTCGAGGGTGACGGCAGATGGTTCGCATGGCCTATCATGTAGTCTAGGCCCGGGCCGAATTGCCAGACATGCGACAATAAATGACGTCATAAGCCGAAGTCTTACGCAAGCTGGAATGCCTAACATCAAGGAACCTCCAGGACTTTCACGAACGGATGGCAAAAGACCAGACGGCTTGACACTGATACCATGGCGAGGGGGGCGTAGCCTCGTATGGGACGCCACCATAGCAGACACGGTTGCACCATCCTAAATCCAGGCGACGGCTGCTGCGGCAGGGGCAGCAGCGGAAATGGCGGCCACAAGAAAGAATGCGAAATACGTTCATCTGCTGACCAACCATCATTTTGTACCAGTGGCTTTTGAGACCCTAGGCCCCATTAACATCAATGGACTAGACTTTATTAAGGATCTGGGTAAACGTTTAACACTAAGCACTGGAGATATTAGAGAGACATCTTATCTTTTCCAACGCCTAGCTACCGCAATCCAACGCTTTAATGCGGTTGCCTTCAGAGGCACATTTGTCCTACCACACACTGCCGAGTGAGTTGCCGTTCCAGAAAATCATCACATCTCCGGATATTGTTTGTATCGCCTGAGGGATTATTAATACCTCGGGCACAAAAAAAAATAATAATAATAATAATAACAATAATAATAATAATAATAATAACAATAATAATAACATTCCTTCATAGTTATATATAGTTATAAAATATTATAGTTATACGATAACAATGACAATAATAATAATAATGATAACAATAACAATAATGATAATGATAATAGTAATAATAATAATAATAATAATAATAGTAATAATAATAATAATATCCATTATTAATAAAATATTCATATTTCCTTTATATATTAATTCATGTAAGAGGTGGCCGAGGTAGCCGGAGATAGGTAAGTCTTAAATCTTCTGCGAATTGAGAGAGAGATTGAAAGATAAGGATAGAGAGACAGACAGACAGACAGACAGACAGACAGACACAGACAGACACAGACGCAGAGAAAGAGAGAGAGTGAGAGAGAGACAGAGTGAGGGGGCAGAGACAGAGGTAGAGACAGAGACAGAGAGACAGAGCAAGTAATCGTGAATATTGTAGATGATGTCCAGCGTGTACAAAAAGAATATTTAAATACGCATCTGAGTTTGTTATTTTTTAAAAACAGTTTTCAGAGGAAGGCGATCAATAGTTTGTGCTGCTATAGTACACCTGGACGTTGCAAAGAGATAAAAAAAATCGGAATGAAGGAATCCAACTACCAGTGAATCAAATAGCTACATCCGCTGTCATCTATTGAGATAATCAAAACCGATGCAATTCAGATGAAGACATCAGAAGAAGAAGACTTACACAATTAAAGGCGAATTTGACACAGGGTGCTGTCAGAAAGTATCCCACTCTCTTCCAGTAGATAGCACGCGAGCACGTATTCTCTCTCGACTCATAACTAATAAATATTAAACGAACTAAGTTAATTAAAAAGTTACCCTATCTGTGCAGCCTATGCTGTGCGGTCTTGCACGTTGAATGGGAATTTAAAATGTAAAATTAAATAATAGAACAATGCACATTTTCATCGTTTGAACACTTCGCACGAAATCCTGCGCCCACGCGTATCATGTCAGAGTCCCACTTGCGCATGAAGTCTGTAGAAATATATTTTATTTTTAAAATGTAGTTTTCGCGCTTTCAGTTTAGTAAATGTAGAAACTAGTTCCATCAATTGAATGCCTTCAGCAATATCAGGTTTAGGCAACAAGGGAGCTAGTCCAAGAAGTCCTTTTGCAGCGAATGGACGTTCGCAAATATTTTTTAATCAATTTGAGCTTCGAAACTTTTTCCACCACTAGTCATTTTTCTGCGATACGAATTACTTGGTTTATTAAATTAACGAAAATCAGGTCTTTGTAAAACAAAAAGAACCCTAATAAAAGAGCCCAAAATCTCTAGGAAAAAATCACAATTCCGAAGCTTGATGAACAACCATCGTAGGTTACTTCAAACTTTCAATAGGCGGGGGCATACATGTGGGTGTGACGTATCACACGATTCCCGTTAAGAATTTGAAACACTTGTGATATGCTTGAAGCCGTTTCTTAATGTCTTACTCGGTTATTGACAGATGGTGCTATAGCATCTGCCACTATAACACCAGAAATGTCTAAAGACTACGGGCCTATTCTCAGGGCCGGACACTGGTCTCACTTGGGCTACCCATTGCATACACAAACCATCGAGGACGCATCGAATCCTTCCTGAGACGACTGGGGCGTCTCCAGCTCCTTTCATCCCGTGTTGGTATATTCAATGAGTCGATGGCATTGGCTGCAGCTGATGATGGTGATGATCCTGTTCGACCGAACGCAATTGAATACGCTGAAGCCCTGCGCTTGACTTTGAGCGGCACTTTAGGAGTTTGGAGGTTACGATGACGATGATTATAATATAAAGATTTTGAGTACATCCTCGAATGCCCTCACCTCGTTGAGATACTTTGATTATAAACGCGATCTTTTGTCTAAAAACAAGAATGGTTAGTTTAAAAAAAATATTTTAATTAATACCTACTCTCGTGTCGATCTGTAATGCAGAAGGCACCAAAGTCTGGCGCTACAAAATTGACCAAGTTTTAGTAAGCAGTCGCTTGTTTTACGAGTCACTGAACCAAAACCGTCTCTCTGAGGATCACTAGCAGTCTGCTACACATCTCTTTGCATTTCATCTTAATCACCATAATTATCTGTCTCCCTATCTCCTCCATTCAACTCCTTAGCGTCAATGTCTGCCCCATTTAAACCGCTCAACGCTGAATGTTTCCACTGTCGTCGCTTCAGTTGCAATCGTAGTCAAGCGCATAATCAGACGCACGCATCTGAGGCAATCGAGGTTCTTGAGGAAGCCATTTAGAAAAGTTATGCAAATCTTTTCCTCAAATAAGCTGAAATGAAATGATTCAGTGAGTAAACAAATTCGTAAGAAATGCAATGTGCAGAATTCCGAGTCATTACGAGTTACTTACAGTTTCGTTTTTCAGCTCTAACGTTCCTTCTCGGAATTTCAGGAAAAGAGGAGCCAAAAGGAAGAATGGCGGAATACAAAGAAGTATCGTCTAAATCAACAACATAAGGACTTCATGCTCTAGGCTTCTAGTGCGTATGGATGGTTTAAGCTGGAAATTCTTGATGTTTGTCTATTTTAGGCAAACGTGCAGTCACAAGGCATTGGATTAGTTCACCTATCAGTGAGTGAATGAATAGGTGAATGAATGAGCGAATGAGTCAACAAAAGAATGGATGAATAATTGAACTACTTGAACAGACGTCTAAATGAATGAAAGAACGAACGAATGAATGAACGAACTATTTTCCATTTTTCAATAAATTCATTGGCTTTCTGTGATCATCGTAGAAACTCAATGTTACGAATTACGATCATACTTTGTAGGATGGATTGTCATCGCTGATTCTTCCCATCCAGATGACGGCCAGAAGATCTTGACATGCCTGGTGAGTGATGACACTCTTGTTGTTCGTCAGCACTATGATTCCCCAGGCACTGAGATTGTCAAAATGTTGCATTGGGCGAACTAGAAGGTAAATTGTCTTTTCCTGGTCGGACGAATAACACTCGGTCAAGAGTCTGCTTGTGTAGTCTTCGAAGAAACTGACCAACATAATATGAATACAGAGTGGTAAAAAAGGTAATCATCTTGCACGCCACTATGAAAACGGATTTCAATATTTTGTAATTTATGACTCCGAGCAAGGTATAACGATGTCAGAAATGTCCAATTTACCTTAGCTTTTGAGTGGCGCTTTAGAGTTTGAAATCAAGATTTGCCTCGGCGGAAGAAGATCAATCTTTAGAGAAGGAAGAATTAATTCATGGGTTAAAATTCCCTGAAAAAAGAGAGAGAGAGGCAGAGGGAGAGACAGAGACAGAGAGACAGACAACAGAGAGAGACAGAGAGAGAATGTCGAGTCATTACAAAGGTGATTAAACGTCGTCTTTCCTTCTTTACAAAGGCTTGGGACTGGTATCACTAAATTATGGGCAATGGTTAAAAAAATTAAGTTGAAATTGTTCTGTAGTGGGAATTAATCTCATTTCGTCCATTTAATTATTTCTAAATCCTAACTAAAGACAAAAGCATTTAACTCGCGTGGCTCCTAACGCACTCCACTTGACTCTGAAGTTCTTGCTTTGATTCTGACTCCTTTTCCATCTTCAGTAAATTCTTCAGCATCAGATGACCAATCAACGACAGAGCAAATGTTTCCTAAATCATCACAACGTCTGTCAGAATCGATCAAGTTAAGTATTCTAATCTACATAATTTATGCATTTTTATTTTATGTAAACTCATTAATTCAATCATTAGAAGAATTTGCATAGCGTCTCCTCAAGGGAACTGCTCAGAGGCACTCTCGAACTGATGACAACCAAAACACGATCAGCTGTATAAAGAGTGTGAGCGAATGCAATCCCCGAGATATTTTGAAGAAATTCCCGGTTTAGATTTAGTGACCCACAAGAACTCTGAACTGAATGTGAGCTGGCTGAGGAAGCTGTTGTGGTATTGCAATTGATTGACTATGAACGAATAGATATTGAAACATTAGATATAGGAAGGAGAGTAATTTACCTGGCACCAACACTAAGAACTGACTGTATATCTGGAAAGGTGGGACCTTGGGGAGGCTTATAAGAATATAAGAATATTGTAAACGTCAATTCAAGAATAGATAAGTGCATGAACTATTGAAGTCATGGTGGTTTAAGAGACAGATCTGCAAATAGCAATGAGACAGTGGAGTAGAATGTAGATGGAGCGTGGGATGTTAGTGACAAGTTCCGAGAAAGTAAGAAAGCTTTTACGTACACTAGTGGAGAAGGTAAACTGGGAATGATTTTAGCTAGAAGCAAAATATCAAATTTCTGGAGTACTCCACCAAACCAGACGACGAACTGATAGAGAAGCAACTTGAAGATAATAAATTATGTATAGCCTAAGTCACTGGAAAGTGATTTGAGGTTTTAAGTAGAGGAGTGGGAGGACCTGTGAAAAAGAGGCTTCTGAAAAGAATATTAGTTGCAGTGATGAAATCTGAACCAAAGAAGGTGGGGAGGTTGTCTTCTTTTGCCAAAATGGAATCCGTAGCGATAGAGATGTTGGAAAAATTAAATAGACTACGTTTCAGTTTTTTGGGGATTTTGCATCCGATGACAGTGAATGGGATCCAATCGATTCTTGACTAACTCCCTGAATTGAATGCAGTTTCACAGCGCCATAGGTATTCAATTCACATTGTTCACTAGACATTACATCTGGAATTCGGATTTGCTTTCTAGCGTCCATCAGCTGATGCGATGTGCATTGCTAATATAACAACTTCAAAGAAGTATCAAGACCAAATTAAGCAATTAGAATACAGATGTTCATTCTAGTCTATCGTACGACACAGCTTGGTCAAAGAGCAAATCCATATCGACCGCTTTCAAACCCTGACCAATGGCATACAGTCATCGTGCAGAGTAGAGTTTAACTTACTTTTGCCTCGTAAAGGAAAACAATGGCCATTGAATGACATCGGTTGAGAATGGACCAGAAGAACAAATCCAAAGCGGCGTCATACGTCGCAGATTTCTTAAAGATCCCTAGTATCTTCGAAGTGTTTCCTATGAGCAACATGGACTTCAGCACGAGTAGTCAAATATCTACTTCGACCATCTGTGGTAATCGTACTTGTGGTCGTAACCTCCAAACTTCTAAAACACCACTCGACAGCCAAGCATAGGGCATGAACTTGTCGTATTGATTCTTTAAAAACGTTACAGAAACGCTTAGAAACAGACACTCGCACATATCAGCTGGTTATTTCAATATTAGGCCAGTTAAAACTATTCAATTAGTTTGATTAATAAATTAATTTGTTATTAAATATAAATGAAATTAGGCTGAGACCTAGCTTTACGTCATGAAAGAGGGGCTACAAAAAATACACATTGGAATTAATTAATTTTTTAATGAATGAATTTAACATAGATCTAGTTCATCTGGGGCATTAGTATACCGTTTAACTGTGGCAGTAGATCGAATATTTGAATGTTCAGAAAGCAATGAATTAAAATACTATGTCCAACTCAAGGTGTATCAGGACGGCCACACTTAGCACGAGAGCACGGTAATTTTATCATCGACCCCACTTTAATCCATATAATGTGAAACACAATCTTGGGATTTAACAGATAAAGCGCAATTATTGTCATCATTAACCACAACAACTAAAGATGTGGATTGACATTAGTTATCTAAGTATTAAAAGCTTTACCACGCAATTTGATCGGATCGAACAACTGATCGACCAGTTTCTTCACTAAACGATCCACTCTCTCCAGATAATCATCCGAAATTTCAACGCCCTATCATCAAATAAATAGGTCGTCTTCCATGCTACGCAAACACTGTGCTATACTATACCATATGAGAAAAATCTGTATACAAGTAAATCAGGCTGAGTTTGAATCAAATTTAATTCAACCGGGAGTCGCTGGGAAAGGTTCATTTATTACAAGTGAATTAAAATAATTTCTTCTCAATTGATCTATTATAACCTTTTCTTTAATCTTATGCAATCGTATCTGTCTGTAGGATATACATGATTGTAAATAATGCGTACAAGTGTTGTTCACTCTGCTATAAATCTTATATAACTCATGTTCTCTCTCTCTGTCTCTCTGTCTCTCTGTCTCTCTGTCTCTCTGTCTCTCTGTCTCTCAGTATCTCTCTTTTCCTTACTCTCCTCTCTCCATTCCTTTCCCTTTCTTTCTCTATCTATCTTTTTTTCTCTTTTCCTCTGTGTCTATTTTCTATCTGTCTCTCTCTGTATCTGTCTCTGTCTGTCTCTACATCTCACTATCTCTCTGTCTCTCTCAGCAAATGTTTTCCTTCCGCTCTTTTCGTGTGAACACATTTATCAACATTTCAAAAATGGAGGAAGCAGGAAAGAAACGTCCTACCTTAAAGTCGTCTCGTAAATCCTTGCTCGTTTTCATTGCCTGTGAAAATTAAATAAATTGCGAACATGCATTGACCATGACTAAAAAAGACATCCATAGCGCCTGCCATAATTACGCACATGGCATTAACCTTCGGCGCACCAAAAAAATCCGAAATCCGGTCAAATCCAAGGTTGTTATTAAGAGACAGAAAGACATTCACTCGGTTAAGGGTAAACAACATACAGAAAGAAAAATTTAACTGAAATCTCACTAAGGAAGATATGCCTAAGATATAGGGGCCTACAAGCTATAGCAATGATAGCAATGAAGCGCTTCTTACGCTCTGACATTTTGCCTTGTGTGAGTCAACTCCTTCTTAGACAGTCGTTAACCTTCAGACAGCTATCTAAAGTGAACTAGATTTCCAGACATATCCCTCTAGTGCGCTTCAACTAATAACCGCAGTCATTCGCTTTCCAAGAAACGGTTGAAATTAGGGCATGCCAAATTAATTCACAAAATGTTGATATGAGGCCAGACGTAGACCCTAGTGCTGTTGGTAAAATCCGAAAAGCCACCTCTGTGTTTGGATTTTATTTTGAACAACCAATGAGGTTGGAATAGGCTAGGGTCGTTTTCGCATTGATCTTATGATCAACAAATTGAATCAGCAGAAAGATGATCATCTTTACTTTCTGGTAGAAATCGTTGATTTTACTATGTTCCAGTAACTCGTTGAGGCGCAGACCCCTTTCGAGAAAGAACTTAACGAAGTCCACTCGGTTATTAACGATGGCAGTGAACGCCAAAACCATCAATTCATCAGCCTTCAATGAATAGCAACAACAAACGACTAGTGAAATATCGTGCATGAGAGGCGCTATATAAATATGTGAAAACACTTGCAACTACAACAGCACAAATACTTAACAGAAGTCGAGTACAAAGAGGCATGCATACAGAGAGATAAAAGTATGTGTGCGCAGATGGACATGCAGACAGGCAAGTAGACAGACAAACATGAAGCAAGACAAGTAGACTAGTAGCAGATAGACAGATGAACAGACAGACGAGTCAATCCGTGTGATAGATAAGCAGTCAGACTAAGAGACAGAAATGTTGGAATAGATGTAGTATTTTCTAGTGTCTGAGCAAATTTGAATTGACTAGAATAACTGATTCAGTGTTTTGTGCTTTTTAATCTGAACTGTGCTTTAAAACTTGTGAAAATATCTCCGAATTCATTGAATATGTAGGGTCAATGTATAAGGCCATTTATATAGCGACTCATTAAGAAGTCTCACGAATGAATAGTGTAGGGTGGATGCAAAATTGGGAAGAATAGCTTTTCCCATTTCAGGCTCTGATGTTGATCTGTTTTTATATATACAATATAGCTCTATTCTTTCATGAACAGAAAATTAATTGAGATGGCTTCAAGCAATCCTGAATTTAGTAGAGCATGGCCTGTTCATGAGGTCATTGCAACGTCTGTGATTCTCCGTTGAAGCGACGGATTACGAGACAGTCCCTTCCATGATTATCTGTTTTAGGTCTGGCAGAAACATCTCTACATCGGCAGAAAACATGCGTTTGGAACTCATAACGCCAGGAGGAATTGGATTATAGTCAGCCAGAATTAAACACTTGAAATAAATAATGATTGAATCATCTTATCCACTGCATGAATTATTAATGAATCTGTTCGTTCACCTACGGCTAACTTAGTTTCGTCTGTGCAGATGTGTTCCTTAACGACGTCGATTCGGTTCCAGGCCAAAGCCAGCTTCATCTTATCCACTACACTCGTCTCACCTCTCTTCACTGTAAGAACAACAAGAGACCTTCATACGACGGACGAAGGTCTCGCAGAAGACAAGCGGCAGCAGCAGCAACAAAAACCACAGCAATAGCATTGGTAGCAGCAGCAGAAGTAACATCAGTAGTTATTGCAGTGGTAGCAGTAGGCCCCAGTAGTTTTGTTAATGGTTTGATACGCTTAGTGCCATTGTTCCTCGATCATTTATTGCAGCTCTATTTTTGTGGAGTGATTTTGTCGATATTGAAATGATCACGGTTTAGTGTAATATGCCTTTTGCATCAGATACCGCCGCCATCGTTTCCAGAGAAAAATGTAAGCCTTAGAAGTCGGATACTTATCTACTGCGACAAAGGAAACTGAGGAGATGGCTATAATGTGGTGATTTGGAGCGAGAGTCGTGTGTACCGAGGCTTAGTTCCAGTAGAAATGCGGAGACTTCAGAAATAACGTCCAAACCTGGCATGGGATCTTTTTTGGCATCCATACATCGGTTTCCGGACAATTCGGCGCTGGAACAATTCTGCCACGGACAATTCGGCGCCGAATGAGTTTGTAAGTGTATTTAGACCAGATATCGCTACGTATGTAGTAACTGGCATTTTTAAGACATTCAGAATGGAAGCGAAATAGTATTCTCCATATTATCCAGCACATATCTGGTTATTATAGAGACTGGTGAAGACAACAACCATAAATTACTAACTTTGAGTAATTGCGATTAAAGAGTACAATAACGTTAAGACATGGATTTATCAACTTCGACTCCCGTTACTAAATACTATGTGAGTCAGAAACCGAAATCAATGTATTTTGTAATATTGCTTAGTTTTCTCTACAGTGGAGAACTACTCAAGTTAGAAGGTGACACGAGTCCCTATGTGTTGACTATGACTCTATAATAACCAAAAATGTGCTGGATAATATGGACAATATTATTTCGTTCCATTCTAAACATTTTAAAATGTCAGTTACTATATATAGATATTTAGTCTAAATACACTTACAAACTCATCCGGCACCGAATTGTCCGGGCGCCAAATTGTCCCGGCACCGAATTGTACTGTCACCCATACATCACCTGGGACCTTCTCACGGCATCCATATATCACCTAGAACCTTCTAAGGGTATCCATACATCACCTAGGACCTTCTCATCATCTTTATTCTCTTCTCTCCAATTTGCCCTCTACCGTTAGATTGGAAGCGTCTCTGAGTAGTTTCCTTTCAGAGACGCTACTAAATAATTAATTGATTGACTGATTGGGTCAGACCTCTGAGTAGAGTCATGATTATAGCGTAGACGAAGCTTCCGGTAGAACCTTTGCTTTCCAATCGGAAGACTGTGATCATGTTACGGTGCTCGAGGCAGAACATGATGGTGTGTAGAATGTGACGTACGTGATGCGCTCCAAATGCCTGGATAAGTTTTGGCTCCAGGTCCTTCCACAATCGATGATTCGCTTCTTCACATGACCTGCGTTGTTTTAAACATATTTAGCAGTAACAGGACCACAGAAAAAAGACAATTCGCTCATTTGAAACAACTTTATCCTCAAATTATCAAGTTATCACAGTATTAATTATCAATTTATTTGTAATTGAGTTATGGCCCCAGTATCTCAGGTCAAAGACACCAAGCGATGGCTCATCAAATCAAACCGTATCAGATCGGCACATCCAAACGATCAGTTCACTAAGACAACCAGACAAACAGACAGACAGATAGACAGATAGACAGACACACAGTCAGTGGTAGATTAGAAATTTGGGAAAGGTAGGTCTTAAGATGACTCAATAATTTTATGTCCTAGTATCAACGGTGACATGCATAACGCATAGGTAGTGGGTATCTGACACTACATGTCTATTCAATCATAGGTACCACGAGGGTCGCAAATAGTAATATGGGTTCAGCATAAAATATGGAAATCTATCACCGTGGTTAACAACGAACTCTGGTGATGAAACGATTGCACAATACCGGAATTCATTTATTCACAGTTGGTTATAAAAGTTGCCTTTCACTGGCTAGGAGATACCAAAGCTTAGACATGGAAGCCGTTGAAGGACTCATCATTATAGACCGAACAGAAATTAACTGCATTGTCTTACGTCGACTATCGAGATATCGACACTGTACGGGTCGAGGTGCAGTAAGAGTGAGTGAATCAGTGAATGCAATGCAGTCAGATTGAGGCAGAGAGAAATACAAAGAGAGAAATACAAAGAGAGATATACAGAGAGAGAGAGACAGACAGACAGACAGACAGATACACACAAAGAGAGAGAGAGTCAAAAGAGAGTAGATAAATCGTGTTACTAACTGTTCCTGTGCACCTTCCTTTGGTTCCGTGTAGTGATTGTAGGCGTAGGCAAGAACATCAGCTGCTCTTCCAGATCCCTACAACATATAAAGCCAACAACATTCAACGCATCGAACGCTCTCAACGCAACGTATTCTTATCCTATGCTTATCGCTATGATATAAGTGCTGTCTCCGACTTTCAAATAACCGTTGACCCAGAACAGCTGAGAGGCTAAAGGTCATTAAGATCATCAAAGGTATGACACTCGTTCATAAGAAAATTTCAATCGAAAGACTTTTCTCGGAAATTACATTTTCGCTCCATCTGTCACCGCCAGTAATCAGCGTGTCAAACGAGACAATCTGTCAGTGCTTCTGTCTGTTTAGCTGTCTGTATAACCGTCTGTCTGATGACAGTCCATATCTCCGACTGTCCACTTGTCCATTCGTTCGTTCGTATGCTCGCATGCCTGCATGGTGGGCTTAAGCTTTAATCTATGCTGTATTCAGACGTTGTATGAAGTTCATTTGCACTAATACCACATTATTCGCCCATATCAAGAAGACGAAAAAGGTTCGATAATGTTCTGTTGAATTGTCATCTCCACTTGCTCATCCATCGTTTGAAAAATGGTAAGATACCATTGTACTGAGCTTCTTATCCCCAGGTATCAATCTCGTGCTGGAGAATCTCTCTATAGCTAACTTTCCACTTGCAGAAAAAGAAGGTCGACACTTCAGCACAGGAATATTTTTATGAGGGTCCTCTATGCAAGCCTGACGAAAATGTTTCATAAAACTACAATAAATAATCAACTGAAACGAAGCCAATGAAGAATTGAGCTTAAAAAGTTGCGTTCTGTCTATCGCTATCGTGTAACGAGCTTGATCATCGGGCTTGACATTATCAGCCTTCCTGATTGATGGTAAAGGAACATGTACAGATGATGTTGTATATAATGTCTTACCTCAATGACAATAACTGGGGTGTTTGCCTGAATCGCCACTCTAACGGTTTCGATGGTGTTCGTTCCTCCTTCGATGACGATGCAGACAATTGGAATCTTCACTAAAGCAGACAAAACGGAAAGAGTCAACCGCGGATCCAATAGACGACCAAAGCTTGTCTTCTCTCGCTTTGGCAGAAGAGTTAGAAAGAAGTGAACTGCCGTGGGCGAGTTGACATGATACGAGCGACATCCGCCAAAAGACCAGCAACCGACCGTTTGCTGATTCAACTTAAGAGAGAGAGAGAGAGAGAGAGAGAGAGAACGACCGAGAGTAAAGAACTTAGTAACCTGCAGAAAATTTAAAAAAGAGGGATACAGACAGATACAGACACAGAGACATTGAAAATAAGAGAGAGACAGACAGACAGAGAAGAAGAAAGAGAGAGAGACGAGTTGGGGGAAAGTGATGGAAGAGCGAGAAAGAGAGCGAAAGAAAGTAGAAAGATGGTCAGATAGAAGGAGAGGAATAAAGAGAGAAAGAAAAAGGAGAGAGGGATAGAGAGAGAACGAGATACCGAGAGAAGAGGGGAGAGGGAGACAGAGTCAGAAAAGACAGGGATTGACAATGACAGTAGGAATACGTATCCACTCCTTACCCCCACACGCTTCCATGTTCGAGATTTTCTCTTCGAGAGCAGCTCGCAGTTTGATTTCAGCGCCATATTGATGTTGTGTACCGTCGTCAACGAGAATGAAATGCGTGTGATTGGGATCGAGAGGAACCTCCCTCACTCCCTTCTTTATTTCATCTGTTTTATACAAAGCCTAGGCACACACTAAGACAAGATAGACAACGCTATTCTCAGAATGTCGAAGATTGCAACTGAATGCCGACAGAGAAGTCATGAAAAGAAAGACAAAAAGCGCTTCTACTCTGACTAATGTAAAGATGGATGTAATGTAGTGCAATGTAATGTGATCGAACATTTACAGCGTCAATGGAAGAATTCAGCTGTTACGTCTTATATGATGTGACATGTCATTTTGATCGAATAAAATACAGCGGTTAGCAAAACTCTGCACAGCTGACCGATGGCATAGATGGCCAAGGTCTCTGGGCCAAGAGCGACGACAGCCGACAGCACTCGCAATCACGGTGACGATGTGGACGGAAGAGTAGTCCTTCACTGATGGAAAATGACGCACGTCCGGGTAGCCGTCGAGGCGCAAAGAGGACGCAGAAAAGGAATTCGTCGTGTGTTGGTCGGTAGATTGAATAGCCGCCTGTAACTATCGATGGGGGTAACTTCAATGGCGCGTTGGCCGACCTTCATCGAGACGAGAAACATCAACCGTATGCAAGAACCTTTGCAAGAGGGTCTGATGCAGTCATATGGCCTAGGCAACTTGCCAAAGAAACTGCCTCTCAAACCTTTATATTATACAAACGTCATCGCAAAGTCAACGAATAAGTCCGATAAAAGCCTAGCACTAGAAATTAAATAAAAGCCCAACGTTAGGAAGTTACTGGGGAAACTCTGCATACAGATGAAAATATCGTCAAAACGACGCAGCAGTCGATCATCCGACCCAGATGTCCGATGCCTTTAACAGAATGTGATAGCAGTAGAGCCAGAAAGACAACCAAGAGAGTCAGACATAGAGAGAGGCATTGAATGATAGACTGACATAGACGGAGAGCCAGACAGATAGATAGTTCCAGTTCGTAATACTGAGTTGCTAGAAACGATTGCCAAGGAAATTGAAACCCACCATTGGCAAAGTCTTGTTGTCTGCAGAAGATTTCGATTCCTGTGAACGGAAAAGATTCAACAGATTCAAAGTCAAGACAATTTAACTTTGATCGTTGACATTTTTAATGTTTTGCATCTTATCAAATTATGTTATGCAATCTGTTTTATTTTCATCAACTATTCATCAGGTTTCCACTGCCTTTCCAGTCGACTTGACCGCTGCAACACATGTCTTATCGGTAGCATCTGATCGATATGATAAATAGGGACAGAGCGATCGATCGAGTTAGTGAGTGATTGAGTGCGCGGTGAATGAGTGAGTGAGTGAGGCAGCGCAGTAACAAGTACCCCCAAACAGTGACGCATATTCAATTAATTTTCATTCTTAACACTGGCTGTCCTTCTAGTATAAAACATCCAGTTCATCATTATCCAAGCCAACGTCGACAATTTCGACATTAAGGAATTGAGGATATACAAATTAAAGTAAAAACTTGGGTTTTCGGGACCCTCCTTTATCTTGCAGATACTCGAAACCCTGACGTCGACGGGAACATATATGAAACAGAGTTGATAGATGTCCATCGGATGTCCGGTTGAACCGTGACAAACTTTATGCAAGTCAAGTTAAAGAAAAGAGGGTAAAAATGAAAGAATGTCTGAGTCATCAAGAGTAGGAGGCTGGAAAAACGGTATCTCGTCAGTTGATCCCCGTCAGTTGATCAACCGTCAATTGGCCCCCTAGTCAATCGATCCCCTCAAATCTCTAGGCGGCGCGTCACAGACTTGTGGGTGATAGGTCTACTGTAAGTAAAGAAAAGATTGATTTTACAGATTTCCAAAATAACATTACAAAACAACAAATTAATGTCCAGGCTTCGTGTCACTCCGCGCTAAAACCGCTTACGGCCGTTCGTTGATTCTTTTATAGGATAACTCAGAGCAGTCGCTCATTTATCCCATGCATAGACACCTATGCTTAGGACTTTATGCTGATAAACTACATGTAATCATATTATGACTCTCATTTACGCATTTTTGTCTATAATTTTAACATTTCGTGCTCTTTTACATCGTTCTTTTAATAAATGGAGAAGGTCGCAAGTGGAACATGAACGTTGTATCAATTGGTCTGGGTTCAATAGGTAGGGGATCAATTGACGAAGGGATCAATTGACGGGGGATCAAAAGACGTAGAACCGAACAGCTCATCGCATGCCGCAAACAGTGGAAATGACTTATATATTACTAATACTTCGCAGTCGTAACATCCTAAATTATCAAATGTAACTCAAGCGCAGTGAACAAGCTTATTGATGAGCGCTGCGTCTGATCATAGTGTTTATCTAAATGATAGTCCAGTAAAGATCAAAGTCCGGTTTTCAGAGAGGTCAAAGATTGCAGAGAGTCGCATATTACATGCAGTTGTTGATTCAAATGCCGTTTAAGACTGAGATAGTCTTGAACAATATCATACGGTTCAATATGATAACTCAGTCCGTAAATATAATTCAATATGATAACTTGTATACGATCTCTACATCTTATAAACACTGTAGTGTCTAACATGTAGAGAAATGTCAAACGTACACGTTTCGTCAAACTATAGATCCACTTGAACAGGTGAATTAATTTTCAGGCATTAGAATAAAATTTACGCTCAAACTAGTCATAGCATGGACAGATGTTCCCACGGCAGCCACGAAGGTGTCCATAACGTCCTGCTGCCCATTTTACCAACACTACCCCCATATGAATTAGGAGTGAATCGACCTTAAGGAGGGATGTGGGAATCAACCCAACGCTGATCTGCTGGTCTTCGAAAAAGAACGTTGCCATTACTCCGTTGAGCTAATCTCTCGGAGAAGTCAACTGAAAATTCACGATGTCAACTAATCACTTTGAGTCTGAAAATACACCACTTTAGACCCTGACTCACACAGTGTGGGACCAATAGACCAATAGTTCCTGACTAACACCTGTGTGGGACCAATAGATCCTGACTCTCACAGTGTGGGACCAATAGACCCTGACTCACACATTGTGGGATCAATATACCAAGGACTAGCCTGACTCTTGTCGAACCTCATCGTACTCGGTCATCATCGTAAGATTCTCCAAAGTTTTCAGTTGTTTGTACCAACACTTTGCAATTCAATCTCCAGTTCTCTACGTTCTCTCAGTTCGTAAAAAACATGTCATTCAGGTCTGAACTTAAGAATCAATTCTTAAACATAATTTCACCTTATCGAATCGTCATCAGTACATCACTATGATATTAACCTATATTACATTATATTAAATCATACATATCCTATCAGATTATTTGATTTAATGCAAGTCCATCAAAAACGGGAAAACGCTCAAGAAGCCAAAAAGGAATAAACGAATGTTTGCGTTTGTGGGAGAAAAGAGAGAGAACGAGAGAACTGCTAAACAAACGATCAGTCTTTTACCTCTTTTGAAACAATGAGTGCTTCTTTATTCGCAATGCATCCCCAGGTGGCAATTCCGATTGCAACCAACCTTTTCCGGCTTCCCTTCTTTAAAGTGTGCGCTCGAAGTGCATCGCCAACTAGTTTCATGACACCAGTGTTAGTTCCCCCAGTTATGATCCACGCACCTACACAACCAATGATCACGTGTCATCAACTAACTGAATCTAATTCCGACAAACAGATTATGTTCACAATAGCACCTTACGTAATGAATACACAATTAAACAAACCTCTACTTTTCTCCCATCCATTGCAACACTACACGCGACCCATAGTTGGCGGAAAATGTCATCTGCCGTCTTATCTGTCCTCCATGGTCACACTTTGAAGTTCTGTTAAAGGCCGCTCTTCTCTTAGATCAGCCTTTGCTGGAAAGTACGTTGCCCCTAGTACACTTCTTATCTTCGGCCGGCAGTCATTCACTGCTGCCGGTCCTTCCATCTGAAACTCTCTACCTCCTCATGTTCGCAACTCTCTTAGTGAGTCTGTCTTTCGCTCTAACTTGAAAGCCTACCTCTTCCAGTCTGCCTATGGCTCTAAATGGTTCCTCGGCTTCAATGTGCACTTCTGAACTTTCTGTTAGGATGGCATATCAAATTACAGTTATATTGCATTGTATAAATGCCGATCTTCGACTCTCGACCCTTGACTCAAACCTTGCCAGTTTCGTCGATGTTTATTCAAACTAGCAACCATAAATGCGATTCATCTGTCTAGCTAATGTTACGACTAATGTACCTGTGGATTGAGCGGCTTCGACAAGATCTGTTCGGAAGACTTCCTTGAGCGCAATATTGAGCGATGTTTCCGTCGACAGTTTCTGAGCGCCGCCTATGACTTCGATAAGCAGGTGTGGCTTTGCCATTTGCCAATAATTGGTCATCAGTGTCCACACGTCGGCCACATCTGTCTTGTAATCGACGCGAATGTACTTTGAAGAAAGACAAAAAAATAATTGTACGTGGATTTTAGCTAGCAACACTTAGAAAAGCGACTGTTAGAAAGGAGAACGATCTTTAAGAGTAGGAGTAGCTCCAATCTGTAGCAAAACCATGGAACCCATCCAAAGTAGCGTTGATCACTATCTACACAAATAAGAGTACCACCGATGCCTCCACCAACATAACCACACCACCAAGGCCACGATTCCGACACCCTCACAAACCCTTTCAACACCACCGAAATCATCAACATCACCGACGACTCGCCCAATTCATTTCATCCGGCTGAGTGGTCGAAGGCGACTGGTACTGTCATGACAGGTGCTTGGTGGTTCAAGCCATTGGATATTTTACTTTTCTTGACCGCCCGAAACTTGGGTATTATTTCGACATAGCGGATTGTGGGTCCGTGTGACTCACAGTTAGAGACCCAAAACAACTCATTTAACTTGCAGAGTGTGTCCGCAAAACAGCACAGACTGACAGACCGGTTTATTGAATAATCAAAAGCTGGCTGCCCTCGACATAGTTAGGCGACCACTTTTTAAAAAAATGGTATCTCTATCACTACCCCTATGGACTTCCTCGTGACTCTGTGCTGGGTCCCCTTCTGCATGTCATTAAAATTTCTGTGATCGCAGATCGCTTCTGCCCTCAATGTTATTACTGTGCTGAGCCACCTTTACGCTGATGGCGTTCCAGCCTCCTTACACTTCATGGCCTCTAATACCTCCGCTGCTTTTCGGGCAATGAGTCAGGCATGCAGGCTCTGGTAGCCCACGAGGCTTGAATGGCGACAAACCGCCTTCGACTCGATCTGTCAAAAACCCAATTTATCTGGCTGGGCACTTACAGCAGCTAATGAATTTGGACTTAGCCGCAATTGCATCTGACTTCCTCCGTTTGATCTTTTCCTCGGTTGTCCTGGACCTTGCAGCGACGCTGGATCAAGAACCTAACCGTTGCTCGTATATATTATCCACTGCCTCTGCCGTGATTCTTACTGCCTGTTGCGTCAACTCTGCGCTGTTGCTCACTCGCTAACTCCACAAAACGCCACATCTACCCTTCTCCACGCCTCCATCATAGCCCGACTAGATTACTGCTGCTCACTCTATATAATAGACATTCCAGCAAGGCGGTTGCGGTTCCTGGACCGGGTCCTACGTTCTGCTGCATGTATTGCAGGGCGCAATCCGAAATATGGCCATGTCTCCGGTAGTACGATGGATGAGCTCCACTGGCTCCCCTCCAGCAGCGAAGCTCGTACCGAGTCATCACTTTGGACAGGCGGTCTTCTTTAGACCTCGCCTCTGCCTATCTTCGCAACCTCTTGTATCCGGTTGCCGCTCTCTCCGCTCTGCAGAATGAGGATTACTCGTCGTCCCTTTTGTCCCGAACAACTACTAAAGATATTCGTGCCTTGCAGTGGTTGGCGCTTGTACTCAGAGGCAACTCTGACGTTTTACACTTGCCTTAAAACTATCCTTTTCAACCGCGCTGGAATTGGATCGTTTCTGAGTAGCATCCTTCAAGGAGCGATATATACTATTATCTATTTCAGTCGCCCGAGGTGTAAAGATCCGTGAGGCGGTCACCAGCTGAGAAACTATCAGATTTGAAGGTGTTAAGACGTAAGTCGTACGGAAATTTGAGGCGTTTCATGAAGAAAATAGTCGGAGCATCGAAGCAAATATCGTGGGTCTGCTAAAGAGCAGCTAAAAAGAGGATGGCATAAGCTTTCGAACAACGAGTTACTCTATGCTGAATGCAATAATGGGTCTCCAGTATCTATAGCATTCCCATGGGTTGTTCGGGCGTGACCTGATAACATTCATGCTCCAGTGGCTATCTACATAGCTCTGTCGAAATGTCCCCTTGCAGATTGAAGTTTGACTGTCTGTTATTACCTTGGCTGTCTTCAGACCGTGGACAGGAAACTCAACGATCCCAAATGCATCGGTCGCTTCGGTTATAGTACTTGTGTCAACCGACCAAGTCGTCTGGCTCACAGCGACACCTGGCTGGTGATTGTCTCGTTCGTAACCACACTCACATATTTCTAGCTCACTAATCAAACAAATGTCCACGAATTAGAAAACAAACCAACAGTCAACAATTACCTAAGTATATTAACTACACGTAAATAGTCATTATGTGAAAGTGAATTTGATTGAACTGAAAGTTTAAAAGGTCTACAAAAGCCAAAATATTTACTGGAAATGAAAATTGTTTTGGTAATGCAAATATAGATTAAATATCTTAATAAACAGCTCACACGTGTACTGTTGAATCAAATCTTGAACCGATTAAAGTAGGCTACGTGTATGGAACGAATTGTTAAGTTCTGGAAGGAGGATTCTGTCAATTTTCGTTTTAAAGAAATACCGTATTTCCGGAATCGGTACAAAGCGGGTGCACACACGTTTCGTGAATGTTCTCTTAATATATCCAATTGTTCGTGACTAAAAAAGAGCAATGATAGAAGACTGACATTATTTGAAGCAATTCTTATCACACAACAACAACAACTACCACCATTATCACTGACAATAACTCTACCGTAGAACGGCCTGTGATGGCGAACACATTAGCCTGCATGTCAGAAAACCCACGTTCGATTCCCGTATCTCCATTAATGTTAACAAGTCCACATAGCGCTGCCTAGCGAAAGTTGGTTAAATTAGATGTATCACGTAATTATCGCCATGCATGGCTGCCGACAGTTAAATTCTACTCCTGTTTTGGCTTGTTGTCGTTCATACATACCATGGCTTCAGCCATGCTGTATGTTTCAACATCTCAGAATGCTCTAGTGTAACCGCTATTCATGGTGTGCTTCGTCTGGTTTCTATAAAATGAAACTGAATTATGTTTAGTCGTAACGATAACGATGATGCCCTGAAGTATAATATTGTATGAATTAGACAAAGGATAAAGACAACGGAGGGTGGCATCGTACGCTTTCCATGTCTTCGTCCTTGGTTTGATCGTAGATTTCTTCCGCCTCCTCTGCAACATTGTCATCGTCACCATCATCATCATCAAGCCCTGTGAAGATCAATGCGTCTTCTCATGTGGGTTGATAATCACACGGAGTAACGCTGTAGAAGGAGAGACTGACAGACAGAGAAAGAGAGAGACAGAGATAGAGAGAAAGTGACAGATAGAGAGTGACATAGAGAAAGGGATAGAGTAAAAAAAGAGAAAGAACGAGGGAGAGATAAAGAGTCAGCGAAAACGAGAGCGAGAAAGACAAGGAATTCTGCCATTCGTTAATCAAGTTTAGAGCCATGTGCCCTGGCTTCTATGAGCTATCTGCCCGGGCTAAGAGCCATCTGCCCTGGCTAAGAGCCATTTGCCCTGGCTTAGAATCATCTCTTCTGGCTAGGTATTTTATATTGCGATCATCCAGCAACATTTTCACCACCACCACCAGCAGCGCAACCAGCGCATCATTTGATGGAGCTTTGTTATTTCAAGACCATGTTTGTAACCGTCTCTATTCTGAGTATTTCTCGAGGCCGATCGAGGTTCGATGTCTGATGGACTTGGTCATACTCTCGAACCTTACAATCATGTTCATGTAATATGTGGGATGGAGTCCATCTATTTCTCCCAATCTTGTGTTGTGCTAATTGTCCATGCAACCTGACATATCACCCACCTTAGCCGTCGGCCTGCCTGCCTGATTCGCTGGATTTTGACCCTCTGCCGATCGATTTTGTTTTGATTAAGCGCCTATGATTAAGCTGCTTCCCGCGACTTCACTTTTGTGGGCGCTGTAAAAATGTTGAGCATACAATTGCGATTACGATACACCATTTCAAACATCGTATAAACATCGATTTCTGCGCATGTCATCCGGACATTTTTATCGATTTTATCGATTGCTACTATCAGTTTGAAGATTATTCGCATTTAAATGCGGAATTTATTCAGTGCACGTTGCTTCGAACATGTGGTAGTTTCCTAACGTTAGGTTTGCGTACCGGAATTATTCATCGTCCTTGAGGATTTGTACGTTTAAGAATAACTGTGTTCTCAAGGTGCCTAGGCCCTGTGACTGCATCAGACCATCCCTTCTGATGCATACGGTCGAGTCTCGCCCTGCAGATGCGTACGCCTCCTGTAGCCGAGTATTTAACAACCTATGGCACACCAAAACCAGGGCCATGATCTGGGCTGCCGGTAAGTCTTGGAAGAGAAAAAAGATGACTTGACAATTGTATTCATCATTCCTTCATTCGTTCATTCATTCATTCACTCACTCACTCATTCTGAGCATTCATTTAGCGCCCCTTAAACCTACTCAGGAAGGCTCATATTAAACTAATTCATCCCATGTGACTTGGCAATCCATCCTCGATGTACTCTGGACCAGAGCGATTCAGCAAACTATTGCTTCATCGCCATTAAATTGGCAAATGTCAGATAAAGTTTAGAAAAAATTCTTGACAACCCAACAGCATTGAATAGCTACATGTATTGTATCAGGCGCTTAATGGCAACGGAAAAGATGGATGAATGATTGGAAAACGTTGTTCTTACCTCCAGCCTCTTGATCGTTTATATCAGTCATATTTCAGACACTTCTGCTGTCAACAGCGTTAATAGATTTAACGCTGTTCCAAATACTACAGATCCCTGCTAGTTGTTTTACTGTTGTTTATCATTTGACATAAGTTTCAACGTTTGCATTAGAGACGGGTTTTGTCTGAGCTTATGCTATAAAACATTGAGCTCTAAATGCTAGCAGCTAAGCCTCCTCCTCCTCCGCCTCCCATTTCAGCCGAGCCTATCGACCACATCCTTCCTTCCCTCTTTCCTCTTTATTTATCCCCTCCCAGCTTTCCACCCATTTAACCGACCTCTGTTGGATTCTATTCCCTCCGAATTTCCAACGCAGCGTTTTCGATAGAGGTCTAGCTCTACCTCTTCAGTCAAACTAGCCATGCCCTCGAGTGTGTGTGTGCCAGCCAGCGCTTCACAGAGATAGACGGCTAATAGCAGCAATGTGTAACAGGCTGTGTTAACTCTCAACTCTCTCCTTACGTCATCCCTCCAAATTTCGAGTCCTTTTTAATTTAAATCATTAACCTTCTACGCGATTAACTGCTGTGCTCACTGGCTCTGCTAACCATAGATCATACACGGCTTCGTTGTAGCCGTGCGGCTCTAAATATTTTTAAGGATTTGTCTGAGCATTGTTGCTAGCAGATGGACATTGACATTTGACGATCTGTAACAACTGCCAAACTAATGAGGGCATCACTATTTTAAGGGTTAAAAGGCGATATATTTATCATTAGCCCCACGGGCGGAGTCTTAGGGGGCAGCGGGGGACGGTCCCCAATTTCTCTAGATCTACGCTCAACTGTGCTCCCCAAGTATTGCTGTTCTGACCATCTAAACCGTCATTTAGTACGTAGTGGTCGATTTGCTGGAGTGGGAGAAACGTAGGGGTTTACAGCATACCCAAGCCATGGGAGATTAGCATTGACCTTCACTTTTCGATTTATTTTAATTTCATTAATCAAGATCAAACTTAAATCATCATCTCCCTTGAGATATTCATTATTAAAAACACTCAGCAGAACAGCAAACAAATGTAAATGAAAACGCTTTTATATAGCTAGCGTATGTACGCCTATAATATAATCTCGACCCATCTCATTTTTCAATAAGAGTCTGATCAGATGAGATCCTTCATCACCGCTCGTCCTTTTGAATGGATGCCACGCCATCATTATACACTTGCCTTGTTCAAATTGAGATGTGTAAAATAATGGGCGCCCTGCTTGGCTGCCGACGGTTAAATTCGACTCCTGTAGTAAGGTTTTTATTAAATCAATAATAATAATAATAATCACTTAGGGTCCCTGTGCAAGGACCGTACTAAACCAAGATTTAAATCTCTGAAATAATCCAGCATGAATAAGCGAACCGCAGTAGTAATAAGATATTCGTTTATTTAGAAATAACATAATCTGACAATAACGCAGAAATGCTTAGGCCTGCACGAGTGACACTGAACAATAGTAGGCCAGTCGCTAAAATAAATTTAAAAAACTAGCAAATGTTTTTGTATAATGATCTGGGGATAAATTTAGAGTCGTCTTTGGGTGGGACAACAGGGTTGTGTGCTCTTAATTGGTGATTGGTGTGGGTACGGAGTGGAGGTAGGGCACTGTGTGGCCCAGTGGCCGATCGGTTAGAGCGGTCAGCCCGTAGTGTTCAGTGTGTGCTGAGCGCGCGGGTTCGAGCCTCGTCCGGGGCGTCACTGTGTAGGGACCTTGAGCAAGTCCTTCGCGCACCATTGCTCTGCAGTACAACTGCAATTGCGCCGTCGAGGCATGTGTATGCACTTCTGAGCAAAAAGATGATGGAAGAAGGGCGGTATCAAATTTCGGATATGAATGAATGAATGATAGAAGTTGGTTAAAACATGCTCGGGGTTATGTAAAATGGAAAAGAGGAGGCGCACGAGACGCGGCCTATTTTTGCTGCATTCATGATTGGGAAGTAAAATTTCTTCAAACCTGTCCCCCGAACCAAATTTTTTCATCTGTTCCCCCCCACCAAACCCGCGACCAAGTCTCCGCCTATGATTAGCCTTGATACATAACTGCACATAAACAATGATATAATGCGTAAATGGATTGATGAGACACGATATACCTATATATTAGGTTCTAGTTGTTGTACGATTACCTGTTATAAAACGATTGGCAGATGAGGGAGGAGCTACGACCTAGAATTAAATCCTGTTGGATCAAATAGTTTCAGTCGAAAGTTACGCATAATTAGTATTTCCGTTAATGAATTCATCATACAGATTTTCTATATAACACTTGATGGCTTTAACTTGAATCCTAAAGGCTCAGAGACGCTTTTACGTCCATTAATTTATAGCCACAGTAGCTCAACAGGCAAGGCGACTGGTTTTCGAGTGAAGCCTTAAAATTTTCCAGATTACGATTAAGCATCGTGCAAATCTTAGAAACCATGCAACATATTCACCGACGCTATAGCAAGCTGCAAGTCTCGTCAGTCCGTAACAGCCGAGCTCCTCTTTTCGTTCCGGTACCAGTCCAACATCCAGAAGGATCAAGCCGAGAAGACAGCGTGGATAGTCGTCAATTGTTCAATAGTTAAGTTCAGCTCTTCTATAGGTGGTTAAAATTATTAAACAGCACGCAATGTACTTAGCTAGCGAGGAAATTCACTTAGGCCTATGACTCTCTTAGGCCTATGACTCCCTTAGGCCTATGACTCCCTTAGGCATATGACTCCCTTAGGCCTATGACTCCCTTAGGCCTATGACTCCCTTAGGCCTATGATTCCCTTAGGCCTATGACTCCCTTAGGCCTATGACTCCCTTAGGCCTGTGACAGTGGAAGTGTGGATGGGATCGGTTTTCAGTCGTGAGTGGAAAGTGGCAAAGGGAAAGCATAGGATAGGCTGAATTAAGAGGTGAGATGAGAGTATTTTGGAGTCCGTTCCAAAGAGCGGGTGCAGCACGGACTAAGAAGCGTTTGAAGAATTTCAAAGAGGGTAGGACTGCTGGATGCGGTTGAATGAGTATAGACCCTATTTTGCGTATTGCGTTGGCCAGGGCGTAGCTGGTGGACGACGTGTGTCATCGAGCACTAAAGGAAGAGGAGCAAAATTAAGGGTTACAATGAAATTTTTGCTATATATTTTGATTTTAATTTTGACCGATTTATCCGAAGTAAATTTAAAAGATTATTATTTTCGTTCTCAAAGATTTAGTATCTAGCTGTATCTCATCGCCAACGTATCAGCTGTCAAGCATAATTTTAGCGCCTCGTGTATTTGGAACAATGAAATAAATCGAAGCTTGTGCCATCCTCATCGAATATCTAACCGGCCGCTTTCCATAGATAACTAACTCTACTTCGGCAGCAGCGCTGTCCTAGCCATCCCACCACTGCATGTCTGGTAGCCAACCAGAGCTCCACAGGCTGACTGTGCATAGCAGGATATGTACCATAATAATTACAGCTGGCTGCATGAACTCTGTCTATTGTTACACCGTCTAACATCGTTCATCTCGAGACCTCTTGACTGCTCTTTGACTGTTCTTTACTGTCTGGCGTCCACAGCTTATGAGTGCAATCAAACAAAGTGCATAATCGACCCATTGTAGAATTTCTAGCAGAACTTTGTTTAGAGGCAACTGAGCCTTTTGGGCTGTGGCGTAGATTTTTTACAGGAAAGATTTCCACTAACAGAGTAAGGGATAATGGCAGGCTTCTTGCCAGAAAGGTGAGTCTACTAAATAAAAAATTCTCAATTATTTTAATAGACAACTTAAAACAAATTCTAACACTTATTGGGAAGGATAAGATAATTTTGGAGCCTTTAAATTCGTCTGCAGTAAATGTGTTCTGCGAATGACATTCTTCCGTCTGGATCCTCGTCTACATGTATTTCGCAATGCTCCACATACTAGAAACTCTGAACTGGATATTGGACGTCCTACGTGCTTGAGGGAGACAGCAAACGGTGGATTTTCTAGTTATTTGGGCAGTGTTTTTTTGTAGATGAACCTTTGTGCTTGAAATAAAAACTTGAAGAAAGCTCGAAGAAACTGTATCAGCTATTAGACTAGCGAGCGCAGCGCTTTCAGTATGGGTTGAAAGGGCATCATATTAATTACTAATTTTAGATAAATACACACTTCAGTACATAGATGGATGCGTCATGAAAGGTTATTGTCGACATACGAGATCACGTTATAGGAACGACTAAGAAATTAGAGATGACGACTTTTATCCTATTCGCCCGCTCGGCTTCAGTCAAAATTATCACGATTAATTTTATATTAAACTATTCAGGTCACAGACTACACATTAATTATAATTATAGTTATTACATTAAAAACGTTATGGCGTTACTTGCATCCTAAAGGCACAGATGCTTTCTGACGTCTCGTGACATTTAGCCATTGTAGCTCCTCTAAACGCCAGACTGATACACAAGGGGCGAAATTGTCTGTTTATAGTAATCAGGATGTAACATAAAAACATAACACCGATTTTAGAGTGGTTCATGAGAATTGTGTCTGTGTGAGAACCACTTTTCCATATTCATCCTTTTGGTATATAATAATATACTCCAGGCGCTTTTATCCTCTTTTATGTAACTTGACCTGCATAAAGTTTTTCACGTTTGGCCTACGTACGATTTCTTCAATTTCATTTTAGGTACGTTCCCGTCGACCTACAGCGCTGAATTTTGCACATATTTTGTCTTTTGAATGACGTGTTTATTAGTAATTGTACATTCTGTCCATTGGGGTTAAGTTCATCAGGTCTTCCCATGGTTTCCCCGAATTTAGAGAAAGTTGAATGCTTCACCTGCAAACCCTTGTAATCTGACCTACACGGTCAGTGGGCAAAAGAGACAGCGATGGGGAGGACTGACCACCTGCATTCGTGTGCCGAAGGTTAGAACATGAAATGACGGACACACATGGCTGCTTCAAGGCTAGCTTAAGGAACTGTTCCTATTATTATATCACTATTTGTTAATTACAGGTGGTAATTTGCGAGGCGTCAAATTAAGTTGGCGACGTGTAAATTTAGACGATTGGCTCTAGACGGCCACAATAAATCAGGCGAACAGAATGAAGG
The DNA here is from genome assembly GCA_959347315.1 of Bimastos eiseni. Lineage (NCBI taxonomy): Eukaryota > Metazoa > Annelida > Clitellata > Crassiclitellata > Lumbricidae > Bimastos > Bimastos eiseni. The sequence continues at coordinate 185,881 of OY365819.1, read as the reverse complement.
TTGGAGAACATCTTTCAATATTTTAAAAATCAGGATTCTATTGCATTGTAAATACTCTTTATAAATTATGGTTGATCGACTTCCTTCCAGTAACATTCCCAGAGTGAATTCTAATCTATGAAGGACTATTTGCTTGTTCAGCTGAACCTCTTGCAAAGCGTAACGAAGTCCAATGTTACACTGTTAGCATTGACCGTCATTAATAACGTATCGTTACAGAAGAGAGGTCCTATCTTTACGGAATGACGCTTGAACACAACGACTGTTCAGTTTCACAATTGAAACGTGTCATTGTCAATTGTATCAAAAGCAAAAATAACGTTTTATCTTATCGTGACGGAGTCATTTTAACCAGACGATTTCTATAGCGCCGTTTCTCTTGCGGTGCAATGGAACATCTGCGAAGCTCGTACTGTTAGTTAATTTAATGTAAGGAGGAAAAGGTCGCTTTCGGTTTGATCGATGGACGCAATTCCTCAGAACGTTGCGCCAAGAGTTTTGGCGACACGCTGGAGAAGTGGAAGATGCGGACCATAGATGGATTGGTCGGATCGAAGAGGTTTCCAACTCACCGGTGGTAAAACCTAACAGATGGAAACAGAAGAAAGACAAATATTGACAACCTCTCTAAGCTGAGTGCAATGTGTCTAAAGAAAGACGTTCAATTGTAAGCATAGACTCACTATATTTCCCTCTGAACTGTGTCGTTCGGTCTCTGACCTCCCTCCACTTTGAGCTCTGCTCCTGCTATTCTTAGAGAAAGCTGCTTTATAGAAAACGCCAGCATCAGTAGTTCAGTATCTTCAAGGGCAAACGGTGTAAGAGCAAAACAGAATGGAAGAGATCATTGACACCAGAGTTAAGCGAAATAATAACAGAAAGAAAACCATGAGAGCAGTTGAGGTTGGTCGATTGATCGCGAGTGTATGTTGTACCTTGAATTCGATATCGTCTCCGTTCTTATCGCCTGCCAAATGGTAGTTGAGAGTGATGGTCTCGATCCAGGCGTTGTCGGTGTTTCGATAGTCATCCAGGTAACCTTCGTAGACTTGTTTTCTAGCTTTCGATAAAGCCGCTTCATCTCTGCTGGGGTTTTCAAGAATGTCTTCAAAGAAGCCGCGAACGACACTAGTTACGTCCGTTGTTTTTGTCTGCAGTTGAAAATTAAAAATAATGAAATTTCTCTCAGTAACAATGGTACAATTGTCAATCACACTTTTTCGCAAATGAATTTAAAGATCGCCAGCCAAATACCGGACTTAAAGACTCTTGCAAGTGGTTGTGAAGGTTTGCTTTGGCTAATAATCAAAGCAACTACTAGGTTGGAACCTTAAACCCTCTTTAATCTTGAAAATGGATCACCAAAATGTCAATCTAGGTGAGCGGTCCTTTAACTTATTAATCAGATGCGCCTGGTTTCCCAGTCCTAGGTAGAACACAATCATGCTAACTAATAATAACTTAAATCAATGAGATCATCCGCCTTAAGAAGAAAAAGACTTTTCTTATGTTACTAGTGATCAATCATTAAAGAATTGGTTAATGTTTTTAATCGATTGTCATTTTATGATCTATTTTCATTGTCAAGAGGCTTTAAGGTTCACCTATGAAGTCACGCGGGATCATCAATTCTATTTTAAGATCCTCCAGACTATAGACAAACCACTATTATAGAGAAACGCTGCCATGATGAATAAGATTTCAATTGTAAATCTGTGTGATGACTGATCTGGGGTTAACCCATCGACTGCCTAGTTCGCTTGAGAGACAGAGCAGATGGTATTGGAATGCTCACAGAGGGAATAAGGCCTCCTCCCAATGTCACCGCATCTTACCATCTCTGGAACAGATTGTTCACTGTCGTCTCTTTGTATTGACAGAAATTCTAGAAGTCTTTGCTCAGCACCGATCTTCCACCTGAAGATTAAATAAATGGAAACATAATTAATAAAAACAGACCAAGCAAGATCGACATAGACTACTGCTACTGCTAATAACAATCATATTTTTTTAAATTTTCAAACAGACAAGTCGCAGTATGATTACAACTACAGTATGAACGAATGATAACAGGTTATTACAGCAGTCGAATTTAACCGTCGGCAGCCATGCAAGGTGTCCATTACTTTATACATCTCATTAAACTAATGCCATCGCCTAGCAAAAAGATGGACTGACTATTCAACCGTATGGGGATATGGGTCTCGAACTCGGTTCCTCGGCTCTGTGCCCCAGTGTGTTATCCGTTACTCAAAGGCTCCTATGCACAATAGAAACTACAACGCTGCATAGCAACATAAGACGCAGCTGAAGCGGACGATGCAGAATATTCGATCATAAAAAGATGAGTTTGTGAGTCTTGTCATCTTTGCTCTTTTCTGAATATCACATTTTTGAAGGTGATGATCTCCATGACAACGACTGATGTTGAAATACCTCGTGATGATGACAGTGATGAGATGGTTTGGACCCCATAGGTGAAGAACCCCTCGGCCTCTTAGTCCAGTTCTTCCTTTGGGATTCAGAGGGCGACCGTCAGCAGATGAACCGTATCCCTGTCCATCCAAACTCTCATTCAAATCCCCGCTGCAATTAAAATAAAACAAAGTCTGTTCAAAAACATGAAGATGCAAAGATTTATGTTTTCATATTATGTACAATGATAGAGGTGCCTGAGTAGCCTATAACAGGTGCGTGATTTTAGTTAGCATGGTCATTGTTTTATGAGTTTGATTGCAGCAGAGATTAATTTAATAGGCTATCCAAAAGCCATTGATTTAATTTAGTTCATTACTCAAAAGCCATTGATCGATATTCTCCGAATAGAAGACAAAACAAGAAAAACAAATGTCCGGTCTTTGAATACTAAGCACGTTAGTAATGACTGCATGTACAAACATAATGTCGGTCATAGCACTAGTGTTCAGCAAAACAGCCGTATGTGGATTGATCTGAAAAATGAAAGAGCAGTAGCAACAACAACTACTTCGAGCGCTTTAGGTCCTCTGTTTGATAATTGTAGACCATGAAAGGCCCTCACTGATTTCGAAGCACAAACGAATCGAGATCCCATTGGATTTTAACAGACAGTAGATTGATCGGCAGCATCGCTTATTCCAGAAATGTGAACACTATTAACTTGCGACTTTTTGCATTCTTCGTTTTTAACCTCAATGGTGTGACACAACCTTTCTAATTCGCTAAAGACTAGCAACATTACAAATGATAGTTCTGTACAGCTACAGAGGCAAACTAGGGCAACATTAATTTCAACAGTAACATCAATTAAAGTAAACGTAGAACAAGTGAAAACTAGAGAGTCGTCTAAGCAAATGAAAGATCAAAGTACTATACTCACGAAGGCAAAAGTCCACTCGTTCCCTCTACAGAGGCGTCTGTGAATTCTTCCGGAGCGTAGCCTTGATAAGGTGTCTGCATTCAATAACAGCAAATACTAATTGTAGCATTCTAAGGAAGCAAAACGATATATTAATTAAACTGAAATGAGTTCTTTGATACCTTCTACGACTTGTACGAATTTTAATTATGGTCATACACTGCAGCGCATTGATCACTGCAGCGCTGTTCTGGCTGGTCTTCCCTGTGCCGTAGTGGTGCGTTTAGATCGCGTTCTTCGCTCTACGGCCAGGTTTATTGGAAATATACCTAAATTTTCACCGGTTTCAGCCTATATGCGCGATGTCCTTCACTGGCTACCGGTTCAACAGTGCATCACTTTCCGCATTGGTTGTGCGCCATCCTACTTGACTGTACTGTGTCGTCCCGTGTCTGAACTCCTTTCGCGTAGAGCACTGCGCTCTTCTGCTAAAGGCGAGTTTCTGGTGTCTAGGGCCCGCACGTTGCTAATGATGCGTCCAGTTTTCTCAGTGGTTGGTCCATCCACCTGAAATGGGCTCCCGGTTGCCCTCCGTCTTCCTCTTACAATGATCTACCTACCTTTTGTAAGCTGCTAAAGTCATTTCTTTTTGGCCGTGGCTGGGCTGGGAGCACCTCTGAGTAGTTTCCCTTGAAGAGGCGCTATATAAATTATCGAAATGAATGAATGAATGAATACACATGAGCCTCCTTCAATTACTGGACCAAGTAAGTCGAACGAAGACGATTCGTTGCCCTAATCGCCTTCGTTCTTTTATGACAATCAGAGGTCAATTCAATGTTACGAATACAAAACGTATATCACAATTGGTTCATAACTTGAAATGACAATATTTAGATCATCTGATCGTAGACTTCAAATTTCAAAACGCTACTCAAACACTAAGCGCAGAGCCCCAGCTATTTCTGGAGCGCTGCGTCAAGTCAAAGAGATTGTCCAGGGATGGCCAAGAGAAGTTCTGAATCAGGTTGCCAGTGAGAAAAGGCAGAGTAGCTGAGAAGGATGAACAGACAGACAGAGAGAGTAGGTGACCGTTTATAAGTGATACTGAAGGAATTACTTGCCTCAAAAGAGACGCATGTGTCCGGAACACGAGTCCGACTGATTGAATGTCCCTTCGAAACCTTTGGATAGATGGAATCACGTGACATGCTGTGCAACTTAATTCGTGTCTGCAGTTCTTCCTTAGCGTCTGCAATCCTCTTTTCCGCTTCTCTTTTCTGTCGTTCTCTCTCTGCAAAAACAATTCACAGGAATCGATTGATAAGTTTATGAATAATACCAGCATCAAGACATTTTGATAGGATCATTTATTAAATGACTAGCGGCACCCGATTAGAGTGAAAACTAACTGTATTATAAGCACTAATTATATAGTACCACTTTTAGATAACGCATTTCAGAGGCTAGAACCTCGTCCAGCATTATTAGGCACAACAATGGACCACATAAAACCAGAAGAGTCGCCAGCGGTGGGCCCACGCACGCACGGGTACCCCAACCAACCTCTTCGTGCTCCGAGTATGTGGACATTGAAGCTGTGTCATCTTCGGTCGATTGTGGAGTGAATTCTCAATGTTCAACGCCTTTGCTTTTGGTCAGTTCACGACTTTTAAAGTTCCGTCGGAATAAAAAAATGTGGTATCAGCCAAAAAAAATGGTCAAATGATACTTTGGCTTTTGAAGGTTCATATACGGGCGGACGTTGTGGGTTGCAAAGTTGGTTTGAAACAAATACAACTTTGAACACGAAGACTGGAATTATTTACTTCCTCATTTTGGGTTCAACATTCTTAAGCATCTGAAATATCCAGGGAGGAATTGGTTAAAAAGATTCGAGACACGCTCGTTCTCTTGGATTCGCTGTTGCTAAACAAAAGCACTTAGCGCAATTGCCACTTTGGGATCTTTATCAAGTCACGTGGTCTCTGACGCGTGACATCATTATCTCATTATTTAGCACGATATTTCAAGACTAATCGAGTGCAAACCTTTTTGGATTTGTTCATCTACGTCTGGAAGGGATTGGAGCAATCCCATTTTGTCTAAGATGAGGTCGAGGGCTTTTGACGTCCGTTGCATCTGAAGCATTCGAGAAAAAGACACCAAAAGTAAAATCAATATATTGCAATCAATGTCAGTAGATGATTGAAAGAGAAACTGATAATTGCGAGATCTTAAAATAACTAACATCACGTTGAAATGGAAATGGAACTAGACGAAGAGTTGGCAGTGAGAGGAGGTTCAGGATGGCAAGACAACGTCGCATGGTCCTAGAGAAAGATGATGATGCTGTCCATATATTCAGTGGAATGATTGGAGATGTAGACCATGCTACTCTGATCTTAACTTAAAAATTGCCTAATCTTCTAAAAAAACGTGATTAATCATTATAAAAGGTTTACCTCAGGATTAAGATGTTAAGTGAATAAGCAGGGAAAATTTACATCTGTTAATACTGAATAAATCTACCATAACGAATTAACCATTAGCAATTGAAGTTGATTATTATGACACTCTAAATGAATTTGACAGACAGACTGCGAGGCGTTTGACGATGTGCACCTGTTTCTCTAGGTATTGCAGACGTTCCTCAAGCAATGGAGGAAGCTGCGGTTGTACGTTGGGACTTGAAGAATGAAGGAGAAAGTTCGTTTCGGCAATCTCTTCGACCTTTTGAAGAATCATATCAACCCTGTAAAGATTGCAAGACACGTTTCATCAGCAAAGTAAACTTTTATTTGGTTTTTGCAATAGGTCATCTATTTAGCAGCACTTAAGGACAAAAATTGGTGATACTTGCAATATAATAATAATTATCTGAAAATAGTCAAACCTGAATTTACTGTCGGATTTATGGTTGTTGAGGCTTGAATATTGGCTTCCATCGCTAAAGGATCTCTGTCCAATGCGTATTTATTAGTACATGACTATGCTGTGGAAGATTGCAAAGAGTGAAGCATAATTAAACAATGAAAATCAATTACGGAAACATCTCTCAACGGACCATTTTTTAAGTTGTATGGGTAATGTGAATAAATAGCATTTCTACGCATCTGTCAATTAGCATGGTAAAACAAAAAAATTTCAGGCACTTTAAGACGTAGTTAAACATGCTGGACAATAAGTATATTTAGACATTATTTAGATGCAGCTAAACATATTGAGACATATTTAGACACATAATAGGGCCTATGTACATATTTAAACATGATTTCATGTAGACATTGTTAAGAGACTACTCTGACAGACAAGTAAAATCTAAGGTACTCTTTAAGAAAAGACAACATTTAATGACAAAGACAGAGTATTATACAGCCTGCACAACATATGTGGAGAAAGGAGAAACGACACGACGAAGCGGCACGGAACAACGACCTGTAGCTGATGTTAAGCAAGGCATTCGCCACAGCTTCTTAACTAATACAGCTGGAGACTAGGACCTTGTAAGTACCTAAGGCAACAGCAACGAGCTGGACACGACTTGCTACCAGAAATCCGGTCCTAGCTCTGAGAGATTATTCTACACGGTCTTTTAATATAGTCAATCTAGTACATACGATTCTAGCGTTGACCTCTGTACGCTGACCACACCTTATAAGATTCTAAAGTCCTGTAAGCGCTTATGCTACCCCCTAATATATAGCATCGTTCAGTTCGACTATGAGCTATTAGTACACGAAACATGAATATAGGCAGATTAGTCCTATCAAAGCCAGGTGCACAGTGTAATTACTCGAACATGGGTTCCTAACAACATAATCATAGTTCCTATAAACACCTGTCATTTGTCTCCTTTGTCTTGTTTGACACCGCTTCGCTCTCTTCTGCCTCATTCTTCCGCAGGAATTCCTCGGCATTCACGTTCTCCCAGTAGAGCAGTTCCTTCTCTTCGTTTGTTTTCATGAAAGTTGTTCCTGTTTAGCACAAGAACAGTTTCAACGGTCTTTAAATAAGTTTAAGCATCCTGGACGTCTTTCAGGCAATCTGCTTTGCAGTAGACCTATTAATCGGAGAATCTCTATTATATTACTATGACTGCACAGTTCATTTATAAAATTTCATTTGCCGTTCTCAAGTGAGATGATCGTCATCAGATAATTAGCCCAACACTCTCTTTTCAGTTTAAAGACCATTTACTTTGTTCTACTGAGGAGGAAAATTCAAACGGTTCTGTGTCTATAGTCCGAAGGTTCGATAGTCCGAAGATTGCATGGTGTCCGGTTAATAGGTGATAAGAGTTTTAATGGTAGCTGGATTGATGAATTAAAATTGTGTTTGGTGGAAGCAGGATTGTACCATTCTTTTAACTCATCCAGCTTCCATTTGGGCATGGTTCTTTTCGTATCAATCCAGATCGCAGTTTTAAAAATTCTTTTCATCAATCAATCCAGCTTCTAGTTAAATTAATGTCGGAGTATAGAATCTTCGGACTATCAATTTGAACTGGTGTCCGCTCGATAGTCTGAAGGTTCTTCAGACTATCGAGCGGACACCAGTTCAAATTGCCGTCGAATGTGACAGAGAATTTAACTGCAAACTACGCGTTGCAAAACATCGATATAGATTAATCAAATCTTGGTCATCGTTCAGTCGATGATGTAACTCACGGAAACCAGAGGGATAGGATACTGTGAGGCACCAGTTCTTATTGGAGCAGCATTTCGATCGGCGAATGATGAATCGAAGGAAGAGGAAGATGTGAGCGAGAAAGATGAGAGGAGGAGGCAGAAGAGGCCGCGTGTCGTACTCTCTCACGAGATGATAGCGTTGCATCTTCCAGATGAGGTTCGTCTGACCCTGAATGTTGGCAAACGTATTGCTGCAAATGGTACAGACAAGACGCAAATCATCACAGTCCAGAGCAGTGAAACTTCGGAGCGGCGGCTTTGCTGAAAGAATGTCTTGATTAATTTTGTTGGTCACATTGCCGAATATTCTATGGAGTATTTCATTATAATTAATTATAATGAAACTGTTATTTATAACGTGGCTAATAAATAATCTTCACAAATAGCGTAACGGATAACTCTAGTCTAGTCATAATAAATCTTGGAACAAACGAGTTCTATCATGGTAGGGTTTATTTGAAGAGTGATTGTGTCGAAGATTTTCGAATGAGGTCTGGCAGTTTGTTCCATTCACATACATTCCAGTCATTTTCCTCTAATATTTAACATTGAAGAGAACTATAATTCAGTCGTCGTCGCTGATCTCTCTAAAGCATCTATAATTAGACCAATGTATAATATATAATTATACCAATGTATAATATATAATTAGACCAATGTATAATATATAATTAGATCAATGTATAATATATAATTAGACCAATGTATAATATATAATTAGATCAATGCATAATGCATAATGCATAACATCTGCCTCAGTCAATCAGTCGAATGCAATCCAAGTAAATATACTAGGAACTGATTTGAGATAAATGGCGAAAGTATGGTCAAGGTTTGTGAGACTAATAAATCACAATGACAAATCAACCAGACAATATATATACTGAAGGAATAGAAATTCCGAACTGAACGAGATATCCACCTGAACATCGCGATGAGTAGATTCAACATAAGGACATTCGTGACTAGAGCGTAGATGGCGAGTATGATAGGCACAAGCCAATTGATCGCTGGGCATTGTTCATCTTTGCCAGCACAAGTCACTCCACTATACTCGTCATAATCCATCGAAGCACAGACGTCGGCTGCGGTCTGTCCAGTCTCGTTGTATTTACACGAATCGCCTTTTTACAACCATAAAACTCATAATGCATTCTATTAAATTAATTTCATTATCTAATCAGATAATCTCATCAGACTTCCATGACGCCGTTACAAAATACAGAATGGATCCTGGTCGATGATCGCATCAAAAAAGAGAGCAGTCAGGAGTTAGTCAAAATAAACTATTGGTTCTCATTACAATCCCCGCCCTGTAATTTATATGAAGTTTCAAATCAATTTCTAGGAATATAATGGGCAAAGTTACCAATCACATTGAATGAATTACCGATAAGTCCACCTTGGTCTCTTGAAGGACTGCTGGGCAATCTAGATTGTAAGCCCTCCTTCGATATTTCTAAAGAACCCGTTTGTCTCCAGAATCTAATTCCCATAGGTCTATATTCATATGCTCTGTATTCAAAGCAATATTAGATCCTTTCTGATAGAATTTTAATACTAAAGCTTCTACCTTCCGTTTAAGGAACAATCAGACACTACAGATTCTAGGTCTGCCTATGGTCCTATGCCCTTTAAAGGACTGCTAGATCTCTAGGTTCCTGGGCGTACTAGATCTTTAAAAGAAGCGTTAGACCCTCTAGGCTCCTAGGTGTCCTTCGAAGAACTTCTGGGCCCTCTATGTTCCTGGAGGTCCTAGGTTCTTTCAAGATCCGCTTGAAAGTCAATTGTTTTAAAGTACCTGAGACTTCATCTAGACCAAGTTCTCCGAATATGTTCCACCAAGACCTGCTGAGAACATCTCGAGCGAGGACGATGTCAAGAGGTTGATTAGGATAAAGGATGACATGAGATGCGATGCCATAAGCAGCGATGAAGACCATCAGAATTATCATGAAGTAGAACAGGTCAATCATCTGCAATCATTAATCGTGTAAATCATTCAGACTTACATGTAGTTCAATGTAGTCTAGCGATCGTCTAAACAATTAACTTGAAATGTTAAATTTTATAATCATTTAAAGAGCAAGAAATCCATTGATGAAAACATAAATCTGAAACGAGAGGTATTTAGATTCTTTGATAAACGAATAAACCTCCTATTTCTTAAAATGTGTGTTTTACTCAGATCCTCAGAGAAGATAGAATAAGTTTCGCTTTGTAATGATACTTAGAAGAAAAAGAACTGACGGACCATTAAGAAGTTAATAAAAGTCTCTGACCATTTGTCCGATCATCACAAGTTTTGGTCCGAGTTGTCTATGAATGGAAAACATGTTCAGAACTCGGAAAAAGAAGGTCATGAAATTGAGAGCGAGGATGATCCTGGCAGCAAAGAAACATTCGGTGCAAATGGAAGCTGGAATGAATCGAAGGATCATTCCAACAATAAATGTGACGATTGTTATAACGTCCAGAATGTTCCAGATGTCGTTTATGTAGTTGTACAACTTCCTCCGAACTTCTCCAGCGTCATCCATCGCCATCTGAAAGACATCTTCAATCCAGATCACAGCTCAAGATGACAAATCATTCTAAAGTATCACAATGAACTCATTCACATGACTCTCGTTTTCGACCTTTAAAACTGATTACTATTATAATCATAACCAAATTATCATTAAAATTTGGCTCAATTACTACATTACTATCATTACTACTATTACTATATTACTTTGCAATTCCTTATTGCAACAATTGGAGCTGACTGATTATACCTGTCTGATTTCTTCCAAGAGAATCGTGACCACCCATGCGATCAGTATTTGCTCTTTGATGCGAATCGTTGGATAGAAATCAGTCAACAGAATGACGCCGAACAGAAGTAAAAAGGCAAAGTAGGCAATCTGAAATTTTAAAATAAAATCAGTTTTCTAATAAATGATAACATTTTCTGCCCTAGAGATTTATTTGTCTGCTATAATATAACATATGGCTTATACTTTGTCATGTTTCATAGATAGATAAGAAAACTACAGGAAGATCATTGCAAATCAAGTCAGAATAAAAACTTGAAATGTGTTAATCACATCTCAGCAGAGAAGCTAACAAACCGAATTATATTTAGCCTCCAATAAATAAGTCACAACCAGCAGACTGAGCATTGGCTAAACATTCGTTGCGCAACATACTGACTGCTGATGAGATAATTATCTTCAGGTAGACGGCAATCGTTACTTACACAGTTGTAGGAGAATTTGATGACAGGCGCCCGAAAGAAGAAACCGATTCTGGTGAAGTAATTAACAACCGAAGACGAGGCTTCAGCAGGTGATGGGTTGTTTCTATTGGCAGCGGTTGTTGAAGTGCTTCCATTCAGAAGCCTGCAAGAAACAGTGACATGGTGGGCCAATGGTTAGAGCGGTCGACCTATCACGCAGTTTCTAGCCTCGTCCAAGGTGGTTAGGCCTACTGTGTTGGAACCTTGAGCAAGTCAATTCCTGTGCTACATAATTGCATCTGCGCCATCGAGGCGCGTCTTGGCACTTCTGAACTTGTTGTCGTAAGAAGAGCATTATCAAATGTAGTTGTAATATTATTGCGTTGTATACAGTCAGAGCTCAGTGAAACAATTGCAAATGGTTGATGAAACTACAATGGAAGACAGAATAATAGATGCCAGTTTTTCATGAAACAGAATCTAATTCTCAGTTTCTCAGTTTCCGGCGCTAACGTATAGCTATTTCGTTCTTGACTGTCGTCTTACATCGGTGAGAAGGGAGCCAATAATAAAGCAATTCATTTAGAAAGGAGGTCACTTTATTAGGAACTGAAATGACAAATTCTGAACTGGTAAAATAATAACTTAGGATAATCAAAGGAATTAAAGAGTGACTAAGTGCTAAGAATCATCGAATTATCGCTCACTGTGCTTGACTTTCGACTTTCATAAGAGTCGGAGAATCAATGGAGAACCTCGCCTGGAAAACAGTGGAAAACATCACATCGATTGTTGTTATAAACCAGTTCGGAAAGATAGAAAATTGTGTTCAAACTGTTTGGCACGCCACTTGCATAAGGCGCAAAGAATCGACAGAATATTGAAACTTATAAGACTTATAAGTCACTGTAACTTGACTGAAAATAAAAAGTTCATCCAGAAGGTTCAAAACTGAGGAATATTCAGTATGAAGATCGGGACTTCTTTTCAAACTATTTACTTAAACAACACCAACATCAGTCTTTCGCGCAATTCAGCATTCAGCAGTGTCTCATGTTATGAAAATTGTATGATGCACGATATGCAGGGACGGCGATCTCGGGGGTGGGGTCGAGTGGGACAAGCCTCCCCACCCCACCTTTTAAAACGGGGCAGGGGCCAATTTAGGGGGCAATTTATGCATCTGTCCCCCCACATTTCCTACTCCTCTCATTGGGTGTCCCCATATCTGTCAAGCGAGATCGCCGTCTCTGACGATATGGCTGCTGAATCATGATCCCAAGGTATGCTGACGTATGTAAGAAATAAACACTGACCTTGGACTCTCTGTTTGAACTGCTCTGTTCCCGAGATTCCTCAATGTCGTCTCTGAACTTGAGAAGATAAGGCGCAACGAACGGACAGAAGATTGAGATCAATAGCTAAACAAAGAAGCAATCAATTAAATGGACCCTGACAGTGGGCTTTATCGCATCAATTCATTTAGAAGCAAGAAACGCCTCCGGTTGAGATGTCATCAATTCCTACTACTCATGACTTATGTCAAATATAGACAAATTTAAAAGTAAACGGTATAAAATTATTTATCGCCGAGACAAAATTAATATCCCTTGCTAAAACACAGAATTCACATCTAACGATTCACTAAGTGTTGAACTGATCAAAGCAATAGTCAATTATTCTGCCGACATCTTTCAATGCTTTTGGAATCTCATTAGACATAAGTTCATAGGTCTAGATAACGCAACAGTTAATGTCTAATGGGTTGAGAATGCCGACCTTATATTTGTGATTGTCGTCTGTTAGTTTTCCCGTCCATATCTCAGTGAGTAGGTTTTGACAAGCAGGATGTGCGACGAAGTTTTTGTTGTCCGACTGCACCGCCATCTTTAGCGTTGTCGTCTTTCCGAATCCAGGCAACTCACGAACGAGCAGACGAATGGTTTTACGTTGATCTGAGGAGTGGCACTCAGCCAGAAGTCCTACAGACAGGTCTTCAAAGAATCTGCATCGACCGTAAAATAAAAGAGAAACGCATTAAAACATACATAAATCAAGGATACATGGACCTCAAGGGCCTACGTTCTAGGTCTACATTCTATCGACTTCGATGATTGAATGCCAGACACAGGATGCACAGTATCAATCACACAATTTGAAATCAATGAATCTGAAAAGAGAAATGAACGTCAGATCTGAACTTAACTGATAGCAATCTGAGTCAATATTCGTAGAACGTATCAGTTTATCCCATCGAGATTCTATAGGAGAAAAGTAGACCCTGTGAAGGAACGAAATAAGATATAAATAGATGGATGATCGATCGTCTTACGTCACTTGTTCTTGGAGGTCCTCTGCTTGGTCTGGATCCTGTTCCTGTTCGAGTAATCGCTTCAGCAAGAGATGACCAATCGTAGCCAATGCTGTGTCTTCCTAGAAAACAAAACAGGTCAATATGAACGGTTGAAGACGCTTTTCAATTCAAATCTCTTAATTAATTAATTCATTCATTTATATACGTCACCTCTTCCAGAGATCCATTCAATTGTTATCAACTGAAGAGAAACTTCCCCTACTAGACGTTCACTGTAATTCACCCACTCGACATAGCAAATCATGCGATGCATATGAATTTAACACCACCCCACCATCATCGGCCTGGGTCTTATACTTTTATACTTTAACGCATACTGTTTTACAGTCATTATTTAGTATGTATGAGGTAAAGAATTGCACACAGGACCTACAGTACATATGAAATGGCTTGCGACCGACCCACACCCACCCATTCAGCCCACCCACTCATTCCACTCATTCCACCTATTCTACTCGCCTACCTTTCCCTCGAACCAAAAGACCATCGCCATGTCCTTCATTCGATGCAGAATGGACCAGATGAAGAGGTCACGTGCTGGCTCATCGAATGGATCTACAATCAGATGATAATATATTGAACGGAGGAGTCAGATGAAGAGATGAAGAGACGAGGAGATGAAGAGATGAAGAGATGAAAAGAAATCGTCTTGGATGAACGAACATCTTCTCAACATTTTGCATTTCTACTGAGTATAGAACTGAAAGAGGGATGAGGTGAGTAGACAATTAATGCCACTCTCCATTATCTGTGCATAGCCCTACTAACCTGTAATGACTGTCTTTTACTTCATTTTTGCACAAATTGCAGAAGTTTTGTGAGCTCACTCCAGTCACAGAATATCAGCCAGAAGGTCACGTATTGGGCAGCAGCCGCTCATTGCGACAAGAATTCGTTCTCCGTTCTCTCTTTAAAATGTGTTAAAGTGTCATTTGCTAAACATTGAGAATTATAAACGTTTGAGGATATTTCTCTAAGTTTGAGTCCTTATTGTAGTTCACTTTTTGGTGTGACACATAATTATCAGGATAAGTTGGTCTCTGCCAGAGACTTGCTACAAGACTGCGAGGATACTTACGCCTCAACCACAATGCTTATCACTATGTTAAAAAGCCCTGATTAAGGAATCCGATGTTCGTACCTTTTAGGATGGGACTCATTGAAGAGAGCGCAATGCTGATCGCTCCCTTTGCCCTTGCAGATGTCTTTCTTGGAATCTCCCTCGCGTTCGGATCGTCCTTGTATATTGGTTTGTTGTAGTCTGGTTCGAACAGTTCTCCACTAAGTTCTTTCATCAATGAACCAACGTTCTTCAGAGTAATGAACTCCTTCTTCCTCGAACCCTGAAGAATCAGCAAAGCAGGACATAACATGACGTCAGAGGAGGAGGAGGTTTTAGGTATTTAGGCATTTATGCATTTAGGTTGCATTACGTCAGGCTTCATTGAGCTAGCAATGGAGGTGGTGATGATAATGATGATGATGACGACGATGATGATATTCACTTTATTGTTGCAGAAATAACATGCCGAATGACACCGCCTAATGGCCTACAAATAAAGAAAATCAGTCCAGAGTATTATAGAGCTTTTATGTCTCTTCACATAAGAACAGTGTTGTTAGTTTTTTTTATGAAAGAATAATTCGGTCCAACTCAATTGTCACACTTCGTCATCTTCTTTGAATAATCGAACAATGGAATAATAATTACTTCAATATCTCAATACGATGTAAATATGAGGATAATCCTATAAATATGACTTACCTGAATAAATATGAGCGATAATCCTATAAATATGACTTACCTGAATAAATATGAGCGATAATCCTATAAATATGACTTACCTGAATAAATATGAGCGATAATCCTATAAATATGACTTACCTGAATAAATATGAGCGATAATCCTATAAATATGACTTACCTGAATAAATATGAGCGATAATCCTATAAATATGACTTACCTGTCATTCCTTTGCTACCTGATACAATACTATTAGCTCTTGATGATATTTTATATAATAAACTAAAGTCTGGTGCAGAGAGAACCTGTAGTTTACTTCACCTTTTACACAGTCAAAACATATCGCTACACCGCTATTAAACCTGATTTCATTTCTGCTAAGCTCAAAAACCCAGATGCTTAAACCAGAGGCTCAGTTGTGGCTAAGAACGACGTATAATATGAATACCTTCGCTTTCTTCTCCAACTGAATGCATCTGCTTCTTGTCAGCGGCTAAAAACCAATGCAGAAACAGTTCCTGTTCAGACTCCTGCATTTTCACAAACACACTTAATCTCTACCGTTTGTGACTATTCTCCTATAAAAGGACCAGATTAAACTCAAGATCATGAAGTCAATCTAGGACTATCCCTAATGAGTGTGTCCAATCAAATATCCATCCTTACAACAAAGGTTTGACAAGAGAATACGTCACTGAAGCCCAACAGTGATAAGCCTTATTGAACCAAGAAGTCGTTCAATTGTGATCACCTTGTCATTGATGTCGTCCCTTCTTTCTCAAAGATTGGGACTTGCACCTCTGACATTGCGGACACTGCGGGCAGTGACGGTGCTAAGGAGAAACTGCAAACGTGCAATGGTTCTCAACAGCAGGTTCCAGTCTAAGTTCCTTGTAAAGTTAAGATTGAAGTCTTTAGACGAGAAAGAAAGTTAGAAATGCCTCCTTCTCCTCCTCATCCTCTCCCTTTCTTCACCTCCTCCTTTTCCACCTCCTCCTTCTTCTCCTTGTCCTCTTTCTCCTTCTCCTCCTCCTCCTCTTCCTCCTCCCCTCCTTCTCCTCCTCGTCCTCTTTCTCCTCCTCCTCCTCATCGTCATCCTCCTCATCTTCTACTTACGTCATTGTATAGGAGATGAATGCGTTTAACGGTGAGGAATTCCTTGAGACTGACTCCTTTGTCGAGGAAGAGTTTGACGAATTCCACGCGATTGTTGACAATTGCGAAGAACATCAATTCATGTAAATCCGAATCCTACGTAAAGACAACCGAGATCGAGAAAATGTAAGTTATTCATGAGCAACATTCAGAATTATCAACTAATCATCGCTTTGGGAGACAGGACTTAAGATTCGCATCTCACCGAGCGTTTCTCACCCCCGGGCACACTCGTCGATATTTACTTCTGGCGTTATATCAATTAAGCGATATGAACGAGTGGATACAAAGGTAGAACATTAAAGTACTAAGGAGATCGAAGTGGAAGCAAAAGAAAGAAGTAGATGATGTTAGAATGGCTTTGTTGTACCTCAAAACGAACTCCGTCTGTGAAGATTTCTTCTTTGGCAACATCCACTCGATCCCAGGCCAAAGCCAATCGTAGCTGATCGATTCGCTTCCCTCGATTGACTGCGTTTCACAACATCAAATGAAATTATTATTATTTTCATCATTATCATTAATAATGTGATTATTATTCTTACGTAGAGATAGGGGAATGACCGGTTGAAGAGAAGACGTTAGATGTAAGCCGAAACCCAATGCAAGAGCATCTATGCTTGCGCTCTCTGCCCAATGCAGTCTCAATGCAATCAGTATCGGACGACTTACTACTCTTTGTAGTATATACCTTGATGCAAATCGCAACTTTTACCTTGTCATCCGGACGTGTATCCTGTTTAGAACGTATAGTGAGCCTACCTTTGAGAAGAGCTCTTAATATGGTGAGTCTACCTTTGAGAAGAGCTCTTAACATTGTGAGTCTACCTTTGAGAAGAGCTCTTAATATGGTGAGTCTACCTTTGAGAAGATTTCTTAATATGGTGAGTCTACCTTTGAGAAGAGCTCTTAATATGGTGAGTCTACCTTTGAGAAGAGCTCTTAATATGGTGAGTCTACCTTTGAGAAGATTTCTTAATATTGTGAGTCTACCGTTTAAGAAGAGCTCTTAATATGGTGAGTCTACCTTTGAGAAGAGCTCTTAATATGGTGAGTCTACCTTTGAGAAGAGCTCTTAATATGGTGAGTCTACCTTTGAGAAGAGCTCTTAATATGGTGAGTCTACCTTTGAGAAGATTTCTTAATATGGTGAGTCTACCTTTGAGAAGATTTCTTAATATGGTGAGTCTACCTTTGAGAAGAGCTCTTAATATGGTGAGTCTACCTTTGAGAAGAGCTCTTAATATGGTGAGTCTACCTTTGAGAAGATTTCTTAATATGGTGAGTCTACCTTTGAGAAGATTTCTTAATATGGTGAGTCTACCTTTGAGAAGAGCTCTTAAAATGGTGATATCGATATCCTTGGCAGAACTTCCTCCATCCAAACGAAAGACAGTGAGGTGATCAATTCGAGCAATACAGGCCCGAACGCAGTCGACGGATTTTTTGATGAAGTCTTTATCTGTTTTGTTGAATTCCAATTCGATTCGATTTGCAACCTCTTCCCATAATTTGTCATCATACAAAGCCACAAACCTGCGATGATCAGACAAAACTCTGAAATTCATCTGAGAGAGAACGTGCATGTTGATTGTGTAGATATCGATGACTCGTAAATTCGTAATGGTTATCGTAAATTTCTAATTGCAAAAGCGCTGCACGAAAGCCAATCGCTGGGCATCAGCCTATTCACATGCGCTGCATTGTGTCAAAGAGGTTGTCCACGGCCAAGATCCAAGTTCTGTTGCCAGGTAGAGACCAGAGAGATGTAGCGCTTAGATGGGATCGGATCGGATGGATTAGGGTGGGAATCCAAGAAAGGGTGGAAGACTAACTATGAAAGAACCTTCCATAAACCAGCGTCTCTCTTCCACTCCGCTCCTTCTTCGTCTCTCACAGTCATAGGTTGTCGGAAAGCGATGAAATAAATTAGTTTGTTATTAACTGACCAGCAACATAGACAGCGATTGCTTTATTTAAAGTGAACTGACTGTTTTTGTTTCTGTTTGAACTCGTCTTCCACTTCCACTTCCTTCTCTTCGCATTGGCTGTAGGCGTAGGCCAGGATGTCCGCAGCTCTTCCAGATCCCTATCAGATGAATATAACACAACAACCAAAGTGTTATCTATACGATATAACTCAAGTTTTTCTCTACGCAAACCGGCCGTTCAAAATATTTGCTTTACTTCACAGTTGAACTAACACAAAATCGACCTCTTTCCTTCATAAAAAAATTATAAGTTAATTCGTTTCGACAGGGCAAGTTGAGCGACTTGAGTTCGCGAGGTATGGGATAAATTAGTTATCAACATAGTCTGAATAAAGTTTTTCCTATGAATAAGTCCCGCTACCAATCCAAAATAAATCGCAACAGAGGAATTATAGCTGGTTGGTTACTGTTTAGCAACACTATTTATCAAAACTTGGGTACTTCCAGAGTACCTGCAGTAGTGGTGGTGTTGAATGACATAATATTAAATGATCACTCTTCCATTTTTGAACCTTAGGGGCCCACTAAATACTGCGTTACAGTCACATCATAGATTTACTGACCGCTACAATGATGGCTGGTGTTCCAGTTTCGATGGCATTCTTTACGGTTTCTAGAGTGTTTGGTCCCCCTTCCAACACAACACAGACGACAGGAATTGACACGGAACCTGAAATCAGATGAAGCATAAAGCAAACCATATGAAAACAAGCAACTCGTAGTTTTATGCAAAGACATGAGCTATTAAGCAATGCAGATTAATAAATCGCTGAATATGAAGCTGTTGAAACCAGTGAATGATCAGGTCATTGGCAGTCATACAAAATAACTATCTGTTAAGAAAAATAAAAGTCGAATAAATCTATAAACATAAACAACATCAACAACCAACAATGAGTTGTTTTGTCTCCTGATTTTCACTTGAATAGAGCAACAAAATAACATTAATTGACTGATGTGATTAAATTTATATGAAGAGATGAGGCAGTGTGAAGACAATACGTGTGACATATGCATGAAGTGCTTGCTACCTTCTTTTGTCTTTTTCTTGGAAATGGCACTTTCAAGTTTCGTTCGAAGGTCAATCTCGACTCCGAATTTTTGTTGAGTTCCGTCGTCAACGAGAATGAAATGTGTGTGATTAGGATCGAGTGGAGATTCCTTCTTCTTCTGTAGAGTCTCACTGCACTTGTACTGAGCAGGCCAACAACCAACGAACGTTCCGTCGCCTTTCTTAGACTGATAAACAGTTCAACAGAACGCATCGATCACAGTAAATACCGGCTAAAATGAAAAGCCAACGCTTCCAAGTTGAACTTTACCTTTCAAGTTGAACTTAAATTTGAACTCTAATCGACAAACGTTGTATTTCTGATTTCCATGAATCACAGAGAACATGATTAGCATCAATAACGCTCGTCGGTAAAGGATCAAACTCACGACTAACAATAATTCGATTTGAGAACAGCCGTATCAGAGAGCAGCAACGAGACAGTAAAATTGGTTTAAAAAAACTTTAAAACATGACATCGTATGTGTGTGTGTCATGGCTTAAGCTTGGCTGGAAATTGTCTGGATATGGCCATAGCATTTGACGTGTGTGTTCTTACTGGTGGAGAGATGAGATTCTCTCTGCTTTCTATACAGCCCCAGGTAGCAATGCCAAGCGCCACCAGTTGCTTCTTACTCCCATGTTTCGTCGTATGCTGATGCAGTGCTTCTCCAACATGCTTCATGACACCAGCATTCGTTCCTCCCGTTATGATCCAGGCACCTGTAACAACCCATTGCCAATCAATTTATGCGCCAATTAACCACCTGGAAACTTTACATTCGATTCTTAGAGTTAAGATGTGACCAATGTTTACTCACAAATCTAGAGTCAATGTTTAGTCACTGAAGTCATCCGATGAGTTTTATAAGAGCAGATGAATTACTTGGCTGGCCTTACGCGTTGACTCAGCAGCCTTGACCAGTCCCTGACGAAAGACTTCCTTCAAGCGAGGCTTCATCGTGAAGTTCTGAGCTCCACCTGTGACGGAAATGAGAAGATTCGGAAGATCCATCTCCCAATGTACGAGCATCAATTGCAGAAGATCATCGACGCTCGTCTTGTGATCCACGCGAATGTACTACACAGGATTATCACAATGAGCTAAGTAAGTATCTAAATGAGGGTGTTTCAGAGTAATTGAATAGAGACTCACGACTTCAAGGGTGTAGCAAAGGCAAGTGTGAAAATTGCATGGCATCAATGTCCATCTCATATTCTACTCGGCGATTGAATGGTATTCTTTTCTTGTATGGCCATCTGTTACCATCTCAGCACGTTTCAGATAGACCAGGTGAATCACACGGTTTAGCTCAACAACACATAGGGAAATGGCTACATAAGAAAACATCTAAGATCCAGTTGCACCAACTACTTTGACTTAAATCGATAACTTATAATCGCGGACTATCTGCTGTTTTTGCATCGAATCACCTCTAACTCATATTCTATAGCACCCGTTGCCGCTAAACCACAAAATAGTCTACTTATTTATTTAGATAAAGAGAGAAAAATATATAACGCGTAGATACATATGAGTAATTCCAATGACAATGTAATGTGGGTCTACATAACAATATAATGTAGAGAAAAATATTAAAGAGATGTACTTTGCTGATTCTGAGACCGGAAGCGACGATTTCCATTTCTCCGAATGCATCCGTTGGACTTTCCAGTGTTCCTCCAGTACTGACACATTCTCTTTTCTTTATTTTCTGGCCAATGAATTTGACAATTGGAAGCTGAACATAAAAAGAAGCAAAATCCTTCAACTCTTACAATCAACTGAGCAACGACCCATAATATAATTATCTGCCAGGCGCCGATTTTCCACAAGACATCAATCACTCTGACTAAGACGCATCACTTTGTAATAATTCATATCCCACTCTCTGATGATATCAAATAATTATTATAGCTGATTAATATCAGCTACGTTCGACATCAGAGAGTGGTCATGACTCATGGCAAACTCCAGACAGTTCGTTCTGTTATGCAGACCTACTTCATCCACGATGCATTGAAGGCAGATATTTGGCTTTGACTGTAATCCTAATAACTTGTTATCCCAATTCACACATCGCCTCAGACAACAATCCGAAATCAATATAGTGTAATAACCCGCACGATATGCAAATTACATTAAAATTTTTCTTTAAATGATGCTAGAGATGTGTATCACGCTTCTTAACAGGTTCGTTTAACATCTGAGACCTTTAGGAAGTCTTACATCTTCATATTGTTCGATGACGTCCGCATCTTCGTCATCATCGGTTGTCATGACAGCAGAAGCAGCAGCAGCATCCTCATCCGATGGACTGACCCGAATCGTTGTCACTGTCATTGGGTCCTGAGGAGGGGCGTTGACTCTGGCATAGACCTATACACAGAACAACACGTCCAAAGACATCGTCTCTTTATTAAATCACCTGTTGCTTATTAGTCAAAGGCGAAAGAAATTTAGTCCTATGTCGGTCTAGTCAACAGTTCAGAGGTGCTTCTATGATACCCATTGGAGGACAGCCTCTCATACAGGGTCCCTCGCACCTTTCTCCTCCTCCTCCTCCTCCTCCTCATCCGTCAACTTTTCTCCTCCTTCTACTACTACCTGTCCAGTGTCCACTTCTCAATCTCCAGATCCTCTTCTGCCTCCTCTTCCGTCTCCTCCTCAAAATCCTTCTCCTTCATCTTCTCCACCTCCTCCAGTTCTTCCCCTCCTCTTTCTTCCTTTATCCGGTTTGTGTATTAAATCCAATGAGATTTAGAAGAGGCGTTCACTGTTGCCCACCTCTTGTTATCCATTCAAGTAAATATCTGATGACATCTTTACCTCTGACTCCATTGACTCTCTTCAAGTGTTTGAATAACAGATTGAAGTTGATCAACCCTATCTGAGATCTTATAATGGCTTCCTCAATTATATACATTGGGTTGGCTACATGTTATCAGCATAATTTTATAATTACACGGACTTAGGATATTCATTAACGGAAAGAATAACTTATTCATCTTATGCGTTGATTTAAGTTCAAATTATGTTTATTATTTGGTAATCGAATGATGCCTTCATTGGTTGCGATGGAGAACAGCAGAAAGAAAGACAGATCCAGTTAATTGACTCATCAGAAAATAGTTTAAACTGATCTCCAGCTGAACCTGAATCTTTTTTCATGTTGAGTTGACAAAAGATTTCCCGATTATTTAGTTTCTAATAACTAATTTTTATTAATTCAAGCTCTGTTTTGCAAGAAACAGAGAATGATTTTCATTTCCGTAGCAGCGAGTGGTATACATGGTACATTCATAGTCATCCGTTTGAGAGCTCATTGATCAGAAAGACAGTAATATCCAAGTACCATTAACGATCTAAATTATCAGGAGCACTAAGCAAAACGTAATTGTACCTTTTCAACGCTTATTCTTTCGCTTTTAACCGTCGAACAATAAGATTTCTCAGAGATCTGGTCCAAAAAATTGTTACTCAAACATGAATATTAGGCCTAAATAAAAAACGCATCGCGTGGCCACCGTTTTCAATTGAAGAAGAAGCCACTGAATAGTATTCTTGTAAAGGCTCGACCGGAACCAAAGCGAATACCAGGTAGGAATGCAAGACAACATGATCTGACCTATGGGAAATAAACCTTAATGTCATTTGGCGTTTTGTCAAGTGAAAACTGAAATCCAAAACCGTTACATACTGAATGCAGTGAAGTGGATCAGTTAAGAGGCATTTAAGCCTTTGAAATTAGTCACAGGCCTACGTATCAACAATTGATCAATATACCGTTTGGCAATGTTCAGCAACGTTGAATCGTCACTTGGAAAATATTCTACCCGTTTGCAAGTCTACTACAGGAAAAACCCTTTGACTGGCTTGTGAGAAAAAAATTGGTTTTATTATCTTCAGTCAGTCAGGCGTCGAGTCAGTCTCAGTAGATCAGTCAGTCCCTTGAGTCCATATGTAAGTCTGCTGAGATCGAGAGACTGTTCTGACCTTTTTGAGAAACGATTTTGTAAACTAAAAGTCAATTCCTATTTATTCCTCGCATTCACTCATTCCTGTTGCAGAAACTTGGTTTCCCATAGCAACCATTCAAGCCGGTGGCTGCCTCACTCTATAGCATAAGCCCAACGGCGACATCTACACACAGACGTATGAAAGACTTCCGGTTCGCAATTGACCGATCAAACAGCAGGAGAATAATAATTGTGAACTCAGCCGATTGACCGTTTAGCTCTCAACCACCGTAGGTCAGGCAGGATACAAGCACACATGTGAACATTATATAAACCTTCATACGCAGGTATATAATACTCCAATGCATATATATAGACATATGTCAGGATCATATACGCTGTAATCATATTTATATGCTAATGCTTTAGTCTAATTTAGTCACGACTGTGGGCTCTCTTCGAGCTCGTATAGCCCTAGTATAGGCTGTGAGCTACACGTGCACCCGTCTGAACCGAGTCCCAATGACGTCGACAATAAAGGAGTGGGAGTGATCACGACCCACTCTGGTGACCCTGAACTCAAGCGATTTTCAACCCCGCACATTTGAATTTAATGAGTTCAATCTCTATCAAAATGCTGTGAGCCGCAGCCTTATGCATATAGGCATTGGGTAAACAGATATTTAGATATTGCAGTCTGTCAATGAAAGAATGAACAGAAACCGATTGAAAGTATTACGTACGATGCCATACAGAGACTAAGGAGCACAGACGACATTATTTTGTCTAAGTCCGCTTTTAGCTAAAAGGATCCACTTGCGTTAAGCAGAGATGAAGTCAAAACACAGAGGATTGAAGCGATGGAGACCAAATGACGTAAGGTCATCGCAGCTTTTGAATCAGAAGTTCTTTTCATATTAATATCATTACAATATTAATAAAAGAGAGCATCAAGAAGTAACTCAACTAGGTTACCGTATCCCGTCCACTTTTATGAACTATCATACAGATTGCAATTTTATGACACATAGGGGCCTATTGACTTTGCTGCTCCGAGCAATTGGTGCCCTGCGCTACGTTAATGCGAGTGCCACAGAACCTTTCCTTGAGCACCACCTTCCTCCCTTTGAACACCACCTTCCTCTCTTTGAACACCACTAATCTCCCTTTGAACACCACCGTCTTCTCTTTGAACATCACTTATCTCCCTTTGAACACCACCTTCCTCCCTTTGAACACCACCTTCCTGGCTTTGAACACCACATTCCTTCCCACTCCAATTTAATAAGCGTGGAAAGAGCAGTAAATATTACTTTTGTATAATCCGTTTTATTATCCTGAACTGAATAGGTCGGAGCTCTCATCAAAATCTCTTAATGATGACCAGACGATCGATCGCTAGAGGCCGTGCCTCGATTTCTCTGTTTATCAATTGGCGTCGAGAGCAAAAACGATGTTGAATTAACCTCTTCTGTGTTTGCTTTGCTACAGCGTTCATCTGAGAATTGCATCACGACAGCGATATCAGATATCAGTTGTATTTTGGGCTATAAATTATGGAAAGAAATGACTCCGCAGTCGATGAGTATCTCAGGCACTCATAAACGGAGGCTAGGCAGCATCGGGTTTCATATATAAGGCTGCCTCTCTTCAAACGAAGTCCTATGCTGCATATTAGAACCTCCGTCAGTCGATAGCTCAGAATTTCTTAGGTCTTACGATTGATTATTCGTTGCAATATCATTGCTGTCACTTACCGGATGCTGTTTCATGCTGTCCATCAACAAAGCACCACCGTGTTTACTGGCAATTCCTCCTCCCCTGTTGGTTATTTCAGGCAATGTATACAATGGTTGATGCAGGCAGCTGTGTGGTAGACCCAGTACAACATTCCACGAGTCACACGGTGACTAAACGGGTGGCGTTGGTTGGTCCTGGGCTCCTCTTGGGTGTGCGAACAGAGCTGTTGACTTGAGTTTGCACAGCCAAGCCAGGCGATGCACGCACGCAATCGGTACAGCCCTTAACCGACTGATTAATATATGCTGCTCTGCAGATGAACGTATATATGCAGAGCCTGTGTGCGCTCTGCTATGCTTTCCATGACACACACTATAAGTACAGGCCAGGTCTAGCTACGTAGACTCACAGGTCTTGATAATAATATGCTTTAAAATGTTCTGATGGCTGTTGCCACCACAGGCATTTCATTCACTCGTTTCATTTTCATACAATATATATATATATATATATATATATATATTTATGAAGTGTTGAACTTCATTTTCGATTATACAAATTACCTCAACGAATGTTGCATAATTATAATCTATGAAGACCTTGTATAGATAGAATCCACCTGAAATATCAGCAGACGATAGGAATAATGTTGGGGTTGGACCATTAAACAGAAATCAACCCCAGCCATAAAAGGGACAATGGCTGCAATTGCATTTTCCCCTTCGTGAACAATTGTCTGGATGTTACCACGGGTCATTGCATAACGCACGCAATCAGTAAATGCATTGTTACACTCGAGTGATAATTGCCTGTGACTGTCCTCATAATGTCTGATTGATTCCTGTTAGACATTACACTATAGACTGTCACCAGCGTAGGCCTACATTACTCTGCGTACATTACTCTTTGTGATCTTAGTTCGGTTTCTTGGAGATTGCCTGAGTCAACCCATTTCAAGATTCGAGTTCCATTGTTCCCATTTTGAGTTGGATGATCGAGCGTTGATTTGCAAAAATACTTCTGGCTGATAATTATAAGCACAAGCGACGGTTTTCACCTTTTATCGGAAACTGAGAAGAAGAGTTCTACAGATTAGAGAATCAGTTAGAAAGATTGTCTCACCTTCTCTTGTCGTTCATTCTCGTTGAGGTCAATGGTTGAACAGTCCGGCATCAGTACCTAAAAGAAGCGAACATCGGAATTACTTTGGCAAAAGATGACACACGCAATTCCTTATCGTCATGAAGTGAATGAATCCACGTTCTACGGAAAATTCTAGAAGAATTATGATCCGTGTTTTCTCCTCTCTTCAGTTTCATCAACGGCTGCGAACAATTCGTCCTTTGTTAGTTGAGCGACTGATTAGTTTGGCTAACTTTGTCACGAGTTATAGTCGCTCAACGTTAGACAGTTTTAGTCTGCCACTCTACATAACTATTCAGGTCGTAATTATCATGCGTCGATTCAAGTGATTTGGCTGAGCAGCACTGAAAGTGGTAGATATAAAATAGACATATTTATATATATGTATATATATATATATGCCTACAGAATATGCATACATACATTATTCATTATTATTCATAAACATACTTAATACGCATTAATACATTTATACACAAACATACATAGATACATACATACATACATGCATAGATACATACATACAAACATACATACATACATACATACATATATACATACATATATACATACATACATACATACATACATACATACATACATACATACATACATACATACATACATACATACATACGTACATACATGCATAGATACATACATATATACATGCATGCGTAGATACATACAAACATACATACATACATACATATATACATACATATATACATACATATATATACATACATATATACATACATATATACATACATACATACATATATACATACATACATGCATGCATACATACATGCATGCATAGATACATATATACATACATACATACATACATATATATATATATACATACATATATATATACATACATACATACATACATACATGCATGCATGCATACATACATACATACGTACGCAAAAAAATTGGATTTTCGGACTCCCTCTCATGTTACACCGAGCACATATTTTGAAGCCATCCGCTGCTTACGTACATCGAGTTCTGGCTCCCATTGCAACGGTTAAGCGGCCAAAGACATCTATAAGACATTGATTTTACCGTAGGCTATATATTTTTTAAGCATCATATTTAACAGATTAAATTTGTTATGGAGAATAAAACTATAACAATGCTTGCATTTTAAGAAGTTTAATGCTAAATAAAATTGATTAAGCAGGAATATAGTTTGTGCCTGGGTTTATAGTTCTGATTTTAATATTCCGTAATGTGGACATCATATTAAGCAGATAGTTATATTTGCGTACGTACATATTTTCCGAGACTCTTTCTCACCTACCCTTAACCCAAACCCTTTCACCCGCACGCAAAATCGCCGAGATTTGAAACCCCCTCCTTCGCTGCGAACGTAATATGTGGACGGCTCCTATCTATCTGCTCCTAACACAGACGACAATTATACGGCCCCTTGCCATATATAGAATCATCACGATCTTACGAGTCATTCGCCACCAAATACACATACATACATAAACACACACAAACATACCTACACACACCTACACACATAAAACCAGGATCCGTAACTGAACTACATAATCTCTAGACTTCTGTGGCAGGGCATGTGACCTTAGACCAGAATCCAGGTTCATATCCGCATCAGAGGAGGAGGACGAGGACGACGAGGAAGAAGAGGAGGAAGAAGAGGAGGAAGAAGAGGAGGAAGAGGAGGAGGAAGTGGAGGAGGAAGTGGAGGAAGAGAGAGAGGAAGAGGAGGAGGAAGAGGAGGAAGAAGAGGAGGAAGAAGAGGAGGAAGAGGAGGAGGAGGAAGAGGAGGAAGAGGAGGAAGAGGAGGAAGAAGAGGAGGAAGGGAGGAGGAAGAGGAAGAGGAGCTTCTAAAATATCGACGTTAAAGTGCATAAAGACTTTCGTCAAACGTAAACTACACGTTTTCCGTCGTTTATCCAAAAGCCACTGTATGACCTCGACCCTGATCTGACTCATAGAAATGATCGGATGCGATCTTTCTTCGCGGATCACTGACTGTATCCCACGCCTCGTAAGGTCACCGCCAGAAGGGCTCCAGGCTAATATACGGGACAGGTGACAATGGGTTCTATAGCTGCGGCCTCTCTTTCAATATTCGCATGCGTAGGCCGCATTTCAATAGGACTTGTCCTGAAGGAGAATCTTGCTACAGAGGGGGGTCTTCTTAGTGTATTCATAAAATGTGGATCGATTCATTCAATGGTCTTTCTATTCAAGCGACCAACTGATATTTTAAGATGCAGGCCTTACATGTTTTTAAAACATTTTTTATTGCCATGTATTATCTTTTTATAAGTAGCCTTTTCTTGTTCATATATCCGCAGCCAGAGCTGAGCGACCATGACAGGCACACAGACAGACAGACCGACGGATAGACCGACGGATAGACAGACGGATAGACCGACGGATAGACAGACGGATAGACAGACGGATAGACAGACGGATAGACAGACAGACGGACGGATAGACAGACAGATGGACGGATAGACATACGGATAGACAGACGGATAGACAGACAGACGGACGGATAGACAGACGGATAGACAGACGGATAGACAGACAGACGGACGGATAGACAGACAGACAGACGGACGGATAGACAGACAGACAGACAGACGGATAGACAGACGGATAGAGTATGATTCTCATTAAGGATTGCAGGACCAACGATCGATGTGCATTATTGCCCACATAATTATGGTCCCGTTAATCCAATGAGCACCATTTTAGAACCAACTTTTTCTAATTCAACAACTAAGATGACCTGTGCACTGTTTAGATGAAATTATTATATTCAATATTGAAACAAATGTTGACACGCCGCAACAAGTTACAGGCAACAATCAAATAAAATATAGGCTATCAGAAAGAAAGTTTGTTTTGGAAGATCAAGTTAGAAATTGTGCCTAATAAATATCTAGATTGAAATGAAGCTCATAACATTTGATGTCTTTTTTTCTCATTGAGTCTAAGAGATAAACCGTTGTTTTTTTGTCAATAGGACGTAGGCCTAACTGAGGCTACCACTTATATTAAATTTTATTGTCTGCACATAACGGTTCATAACCTATGGAAGAAAACAAAGAGGGGCGTGTAACAATGATTACTATTGGAAAACTGAAACAGGTTACAGTAAACATCCGACAGACGATGAGGCAATTTCGAAGAACCCTAATAATTAGGGTCTGCTTCACATTGGTTGAAAATGACAAATATAATACACTCATCAGAGAAAAAAACAAGAAGCTGATGATAACGATAATGTTGGAGTAATTAGTAGCGTTTGGCTGAGGGATGCTGGCCTGGCCACAACTCCAACTCAAGACCAAACTACGACAACGTACATCCAACCTACCAAACATTCAACCAAGATATCAACCAAATAGAGGCGAATCAAGGCATGTTATGGGCCCACACATGCGTGAGTAGATGGGTGAGCAGGATGGCAGGATGGAGATTAGGAACCTTGTTTGGTGGGTGTGGGGGACTGTGGGAGTTTGGGTGAGTTATTGGGTGAGCTAGTGGTGAGTGAGTATCATTTCAGAACTTGAAATAGGTCAATTATTAACAGTACAATACAGTACAGTACAACTTTCATTTATAGCGCGCCTTAATAATAAAACAGAGTTTTACTTAAAGGACGTATTACATAAACGGTTCATCAATCATAGTAAACAGAAAATAAATGAGTTTTGAGACTAGACTTGAAAACTTCTATTGAGGAAGCTCTGCGCACTGCTTCTGGTAGGGTGTTCCATTGAGCTGGCCCAGCTATTTTAAACATTCTGTTGCCAAATTGTAGGTTCGATCTTTTAATAACAAAGTCTCATTTTGAAGCAGAACACAAGCCTCTTCTTGGTCCAATGGTAGCACACGATGTGACCTGTGACCTCTGTTAAGCGAAAAGGTCACAAGCATTTCTAGAACACAAACCTGTTATGTTTGGATGACGTGACGACGATTTGATGACTGACCTCTATGAACCGATGACGTCATTCTGACGGATGCTGGAGTTGACGAATTAAATTGACGATGTATAAGGCTCCCCGTCGAACTAGACGATCAGACGTAGCAAAACGTTGTTTATATATGCAAAATACCTCTATGAATATGCATAAGACGTTGATGAATATTTAGCACCTATAATTTTTTATGTTATATCGAGCCGTTATAGCGAGGCTTTTATAGACCCGTTCTGCTTTGCATCAGAACAAAAGCACCGATGAGGATGACGACGACAGCGTCGTTTCTCTGTCTTTCCTCTGCCTTCATTTGTCCTCTTCTCCTTTCAGTCTTCCTTCTCTTTATCCATCGCTCAGCAGCAGCAGCAACCGATAAAGCAACATGCGATGCATGGACTGGCACGGTTTCTATACAGTGGATCCAAATGACGATCAATACTTCCGAGAGGGAAAAGGAGGACGAGGTGGAGGAGGGGGATGGTGGAATTAGAGGAAGAATATGAAGAAGATGGAATTGTGGGAAGAATGTAGAAGAGTGAGCGGAATGTAGAGAGGAATGGTGTTTAGTCACTGGACTGTGAGCGTTCCTGAGTAGGCTATATAGGGGCGCTATATTAATGCTTAGAATGAATGAATGAATGAATGAATGAATGTGTATTCTTCTTATCCATGCTGATCTATTCCTATTCCCTACCTATTCATCCCACTCCCTTATCTCTTTCTCTCTATTCCTATTCCCTACCTATTCATCCCACTCATCAAGCAGGATCGCTCAAAAGAAGTACTCTTCCGCACTTCTAAACGATTGGTCGAAGGTAAAGTAGCAACTAATGCAATCGTATCAAACGGTCGATAACGGACTGCAGTATACGTGGCCTACGGCGCTTCTGCTGTCCCAAGAAGTAAGCATCTAATCTGCATAATGTAGAAAGTCCTACACTGTGACGAAGCTTTCAATTCTGCATTCGCATGCGTTGCAAAAAATTGAATTCTTTCTTGTTTATCTATCACGATCTTCGCGATTCAATTTCACAGATGCAATTTTTTCAACCATTTCTTATATTATATAATACCGCATATTGTAACATTGCAATAAAAAATAGTACTATAAAATTAAGCTTAGGGCCTAAAAATATTCTTAAGTTTTTTAAACAAAAATCAAATAACTTTAAATTGTTTGAAAGTAGCTTCTATAACTAAGTATATTAATTATTCGCAAAGAAGTTTAAATTAAAATGTCCTATGTTATCGCGACACTGACTATGATGACCTATTACTATAATATTATCTATCAAGGAGACCATAATATAATTATCGCTATGACTGTTATTCGTAATGATAAGCCAATAAATCTCAATGCAACATTGACAGCCTCTGGTAGAACGATAAGTTAAAGTCTCTGTCGTACTAGAAGGCTGAAGAGAGAGAAACCCTTCATTCGCCCAGTCAGATAATCATAATAAATTATTGTATGATGATAAAGTATGATTTCGTTAAATAATAAACTTTTTAGGCAATAATTCGATGAATTCTGACGAACTCAGGAGTCCAGAGGAAGAACGATCGAAAATTGAGATCAAGACGGAAACGATCTGGATCTGAAGAAAACGTCTTCAATGTCGACTTCATTTTCATACGACAGATCGACGAATCAGATATAGAGGTAGAAGCGACTTCATATCTTAATACTGGACAGGATCTGAAATATATCGAAATAACAGAGTCAAATTGAGAACCGTTCCGTTTCTCAAGAAACAAAACCTACTCGTCCATTGATTGTGCTTTGACTAAGATTCAGGGAATAAACCGATTCTAGCAAATCCAGTGTTTTGCTCTTAAGGATCTATAGAATACGACACTATAATATTCATAAGCTTATAGTGCAGAAATGTCTGCCGCAACAGATCTGGGAGAGGCGAAAATCTTGTGTATGCGGAAGCCTTATTCATCAGATGGCAGCCGAAGACAATAATAATATACTATTTAAAAAGCAACGAATGAATGCAGACGATCATTAACCTCTAACAATTATTATTTGGTCATCAGATCAAAAATACGTAAAACCCACATTTACAATTATTAGTACGAGCTTTCATTAGCTATTCCCTTTATATTTTGTAATAATATAATCATTTCCATGGAAACACCAAACCATCTTCGATAAGGAGGGGTGTCGTTAAAAAATCAACACACCAACTATACATTGACGGACATCTGCTACAGCCTCTATTCCGTGTAAATTAGTTATTATTCCTTAGACATGCGAAAACTTAATGCCAAGTTTTCGCATGTCTAAGTAATAATAACTAATTTCCACTGTGGTACAATAGGTCCTGTCTGTGGTTGCAACTACTATAGCGCCAGTGTATAATGCACAAGGATCCACCGATGATGCATCAAAACCAAAATAAATCAGAACGATAGTCTGCAACTCAACGATTCTAGATGACTGTGACCTGATAACGGATGATTGGTTTTGTTGTTTTACCTGTTGCTGCACCTGTCAATCATCTTTTGTCCCCCTCGCTACTTAGCTCTCTTTATGCGGCGCATACGGATATCTCTAGAAGACGATTACCTGTATGAGGTTGTTAAGACCGAACAGGTAGCCATCCTCGTGATTTCCCAACTGCCATTTGTCCACGTGATTTAAGATTCGCCCGTCAATCATTGACGTCGTGTTATGGAAGTCAATCATCCAGACACCTGTTCTTCTCAGGTCGTAAACGATCAACAACGAACTACCAATCAACTGAAAGCGACAGGGCACACGAACTAACACCTCAGTCTCATTCATTCGACTGTGACTTTCACAGTGCCAATCCAAAGCCTGGAGAAAGGAGAAGGGCGACACCAAACCATCTTCGATAAGGAGTGGTGTCGTTAAAAAATCAACACACCAACTATCCAGGAATACATGAATAGAGTCAGTCGTCAGAAGAGTTTATCTATCAAACTCGTTCATGTACATTGACGGACATCTGCTACAGCCTCTATTGAGTGACTCCATACCATGCTGACTTAATTTACAAGTTAATCGATACAAATTCAAGCAATTCCATAAGTAAACCTGGAGCTCATCACTTAAGCAAAATCGCAAATTTAGATGGGTACAAAGTTAGCCCTTCATTTAAGAATCGCTTTCGTCCTGTATTTGGATATTAAGGCTTTGGCTTTTATCAGCTTCTTCAGGCCATGTCCTTGCTTCACAGCTCTTCAGTCATTCTTCATTGACCTCTGCTTCGAGGTATCTTAGAGTTGGCCTTCGCTACCCTCACCTCATCTTTTTGTCCTCGACTGTCAACCCAGATGAATGTGAAGAAGAGCTACCTCATGAGTTTTGAAGAAATGCGATGTTGCTAATGCGGCTCTGGTCTCCGTCAGTTTCTGTAAAAGTTGGTCCAACGTCGTATCTCGTCCTCTTAGAAACTCCTCCAACTTCTGACTGATCTATCGAGACACAATCAGAAATCTAACTAAAATCTCTTCATAGTCAAAATAATTTGTTCAAATCTCAAACGATTCATTTCATTCACCGTAGTATTCGATCACTTGTGCAGTTAAATACGGATGCAGTTGACTAGAATAATATGATCGTTACCGGAGAAGAGTGTTAAGTATTTAAGGAATCTTGACAGTTAATATGAATATGCGCTACATAATACACCGAAATAAATGAATTTACTTGTTGAGTCTTTTTGATTCGTTGATAATTGTTCCGAGATTTCTTCTCTTCTGGAAGCTAACAAATAACAATGCGTAAGAAACAGAGACACAGTGACAGACAAAGAGACAAACAGAGAGACACACATACAGACAGACATAAGTCACAGAACACTGAAATGACAGAGCTTACCAACGCTGCACTATAATTACAGAGGAGACTTAGCGCATTTTAAACTGATTCCTAATTTGATTCGTACAAAAGTGAACACGAAATTCAAATTGATTTCAGGTCTAAAAACCTCACTATTGGTGCAAATGCTTAAGACTTTCACGAAAAGAAGTCATTAGCACAAAATTCATAATATTGCAATTATTGTATCTAATTAAGTGACTAATAGCTTCAGGAACAAGTGAAGAACACATTATGTCGGTTACCACTGAAATCAAACGCTTCATATTTCTATCTTCTGCTGAACTTATTGTTATCGATGAAATAATTTTTTAGAAACCTTTGATGCATCGATTCGAAATCCAAGATTTGAAGACGAACTTAGATCTTCTCGAAACTACATAATTGCAAATTAAATTTATACAGAGATTAAATAAACTTTGAAAACTGAGTACTAGCAAAAATTAAATAGCTTTTCTATTTTTTAGGCTATTGACAATTCTACCGATCTATGGCCGAATCAAGTCGCAACAACACTACTTAATTTTGTTAAATTTATTGATGAAATAGAAAAGACAAGAGTTTATTGCTTTCTTCTTCAGAATGTGTAGATCCTTCACAGAATTTAAGATCTAGAGCAAAACTCAACAATGAGACTATGAAGTCGGTGTGTTGTGGCCTTTTGGTTGATAGATAGGTAGGTAGATGCACAGGTAAGGAGATATACAGGTGAGGAGAAAGTAGCAGCACTACTTTTGCAGGTAGATAAACAGGCAGGTATACAGACAAAAATACAGGCAAGTGGGTCATAAGTCTAGGTTTACAAGTGACTCTTGAAGATAGTATACGCCATGTATGACGATGATCAGTGGGGCGTGACGATCCAATCATATTGGTTATGACTGCTTCATCATAATTATTTTAATACTCATTAGAAAGTCTTACTATTAATTATGTGAAGCATATCATACAAACGACAACAAAATCACAAATGGAGGCAGCGGAGGTCTTGTGCGTCAAACTCACATTATTATGATGGAAGACCGTCATCTAAGTTTGGACTTTGAATCACTCTTAAGGCGCTACATAAGTCATCATTAAACTGTGGCGTTCTGCCGCCCGAGCGCCTGCCTAACGCTAACGGACGGTGTCGACTCCAGCTTGCGAACACGTCTGAAGTCGCCCGAATCACTTTCTTACCAAATCTCAATGCCAAACGGTTACTCTCTATATCTACCAGGATGTTCACTATCACCAGGCAAGATTAGGGACGGGTCTCTTCTCCAAGAAAGGTAACACGGCTCGAATTAGTAACGAGGTCTGACTCTGCCTATTCCGCGGTCGCCGGATGGGCAACGTTCTGAGGATGGCCGTACTCAAAACAGGGTTCATAATCATACCGGCAGGAGTCTTCCTCGCCTTGCATACCTTCCAAGCTACTAGCCTCGTTTTCCTCTACCTGATGTCGTACCGTTCAGCATCTTGTGACTCTGAAACTATCGCCATTTAGGGACACCAAACGTTGTCTTAAGTTACGAGGTTCAGACATATTTGAAACAAGTCCATAAGCCATTTCGGCCTATACAATTATCGGTAGCTACATTCAATGTCTTGTACTCTTAGACATTACTGTCCCAACTCTCTAACCTCTGTGGGTAGCCTCTAACACACCAGTCTCACAGCTCTTAGTCATGTCATCTCCGACACTTATCTATCACGCCTTCTGCTCAACACGTATCTCTCTCGGTCTATTTCCGTATATGGCATAAACGGCCGCACACGTATATTTTGTCATGCACCATTGACGGACTAAGTTCCCGTCCTCTGTGTTAGCAGTTACCCATCAACACTGATATATTCTGCTTCGATAAAAATGACACTGGCATGGTATTCACGGACACTGATAGTGAAGGTCTTCTGTCTATAAACTTCGCTATCTGCACACAGATCTTCGATCCGACCTACGCACGAGGGGGCCCGACCTCGCACTTCAGTCAGCTCTCAGAACTGTGTGTGACGACAAACAACCATGTATTCACCTGGGTACCCGATTACCCAAACGTACTCGTATCGATCACTTCGATCAGACACGCAAATAGATACTCTTCGGGAAAACGGGAGGAGTATCTATGACCAACGTAGGTAGCCAACAGTAATATTTAAACGAGAGGAGTATCTATGACCAACGTAGGTAGCCAACAGTAATATTTACGCATCGATCAATTCTTGGTCTGCTTACTATCTTTACCCTGGGTTCCGACTGCCCAGACTTTCACGTCGGCCTCTTGGCCCATTTCCGTGTGTGGCATACCGGCCTCACACGCATAAGTTATCAGGCACACGATTGACCGTCCTCTGCGTTGGCAATTGTCCGCCAACACCGTAATATATTCTGATACTCGGGAAACCGGGAGGAGTAACTATGACCAACGTAGGTAACAAACAAGAGTATCTATCGAACGACTATAAAGCCATCAAGAAGAGTTACTTGACTAGTAACCTGAAGGTATCAATCGGCACCAGTGTTTTCTCGTTTGTCACGTGCTCTTCTAACGTGTTCACCCTCCACGTGTAATTCCAGCGGGTCCTTCGGGAATTTCCCCGATATTTCTATCGAACGTATTCAATGGGGAACTTTTCCCGTATGTGCCAACTCTCCACCGGCAGCTCTCTCGGTTTGTACGGCTGCTACTGCGAGAATCTACTCGGCTTGTATCTCTTGCGGCCACCCGAATTTTCATGTCTCCGACAACCTGGGGAAAACGGGAGGAGTATCTATGACCGAACTAGGTAGCCAACGAGTATATTTCTCGGCCGGCTTGCATCTGTCATATACTTTAATATCCGATCACCCAGACTCTCACATGTCTTTAACTCTCATCGACTGCATTTATTCATCCCATCGTAGGAACATATTTGTATTCGTCACCTAGAGATCTGACCAAAGGTAATGCACCAACTCTCGTTTCTCAGACTCGATTCTCTCACAGGCAACTGAGGTAAGTGTCACCACGTTACCTCTATGTTTCACACAGACCTGTATTATAATAATCACTTTCTCTGAAGCAATTGTACTCTGTCTCTTATACACTGGAACGAACCACTGGCAGATCTTTCGAGGAAGTCCTCGAAAAGAGATTATGTAGTTAGATCTACAAGAAGAAATTAGTAGACGCCTCGCGGGGAAACCGCGAGCCAAGATATTGCAACTAGACACACAAGTGAAAAGATTTCTGGAAAACCGAGAGGAGTAACTGTGACCAACATAGGTAGCGAGTAAGAATATTTACCGAAAGACCGTAAGACAATCAAGAAGACATACTGCGGGGACACCGCAAGTACAGATATTACGTTAAGTAACTCAAGTATAGATACGCGGGGAAACCGCGACCTAAGACATTGCGATCAGACACGCAATTCAATAGATTGCTGGTAAACGAGAGGAGTAAGTATGACCACCGTTAGGTAGCCAAGCATAGATATTTACGGAAAACCGTAAATAGAAAGAATATGCGGAGACGCCCACAATTGATCAGGTTTTCGGCACCAAAGGGAACTTTCCCTGTATCGAACGCACCAATGGGGTCACCCTCCCCGTATTTATCGAATGTATTCATGTTTTCCAGTATTTGTCAACGGCTTCTCCGGTAGCTCTCAGTCTGTTTCCAACGGCTTCACGGGTCCGCCCTCCCCGTCTTTTAACCAACGTGTACACTGGGGAATTCTTCCCGTAAATTGTCTCAACAGTCGCCATAAATCTGTCTCGATGTAGCGTTCGGTTGCTCGGGGCTTTACCCGATCTCTATTTCTCACGGCCACCGACGGGGTCACGTATCCGACAACCGGTTGGTATTCTCGAGGAGTAACTATGACCGATCTAGGTAGCCAACCAGAATATTTCTCGGCCACCAGAACTCCCACGGTCTGCACGGTCGGGGATTTTTCCCAGTCTATCTCTCTGTCAGGTCTGTAAGCACTCTCGAACGGCACCCAGACCTGTGAGCATTTCTCACGATCGGTCTTTCCTCTGTCAGCCTGTTGACTCCTACGATCAGGGCACGGTCCGTCTTGCGATCGACGGCAGAGGGGCCCACCCCACCAGATCAGCGAAAAGCAGCACCGGCCTGACCGCGAGAGCGGCTGTCACTAGAGGTCGTATTTATATGGCAACACTCAACGATCCCTGGAGCGGTACGAGAACCACTCTACGTATGAAGCAGTACGAACCACTGCTCCACATATATAGCGATGCACCGCATGTCAGGCTATACTCAAGCCAATTCATGCGTCTGCAAGCTATGCACTCAATTAAAAACCGCCGATCGGTCTTCCTTCCTATGCGCAACACTGTAAAAAAAAAAGACGTAAAATAAGACTATGGCGAGCCGATTATTTAAATAAATCATTCATTCAAGCCTTGTGGCCTGTTCGCCACACTCTCCCCACCTTACGTTGATGCGGAGCATCTGCGACAAAACCGGGACCTACCACTCGTGACAAAGAAACATCTCCAGCTCAGATCCAATTAGAAGGCAAGGAACCAATGTACCGCTTTGGTTGTAGGCTGGAATACCGGTCATCAGGACGACTTACTCGGTCTGTACTCAATCCAGTGCCCAAGGATCTTTGCTACCACGCACGTACACCAACAGCGATGCGATATCTCCAACATTCAGTGCTGGCGACAGCCTATGTAATGGTGCAAGAATCCCAAACCATCAACCTACTGGCAACCACGGGTCGCCAACCTTAACAGGCCATCTATCTTGAACCTGAGCTCCACCTAACCCAATGGCCAGGGGACCTAGAAGAGAAAAGTCACCATCTATCTTCCGATTTTGTAAGTATACCTCAACTCTATCACGTAACGAACGCATCCGAAATTAATCAACCGAAACCGAACTTTCGCACACGGGAAGTGACAACCGCTGTTAACATTGTAATATTTTTTTTTTTTTTCATATTTTCTTGTACAACAAAATTATCATATTTACATGTGATCTCTAAGTAAGCACTCGCAAATTAAGAAACTTCATTTTTCTCCGTGCTATCTACGAAATATTATCATCGCAATATCCACACACACACACACACACATAGTCAGACACGACACAACCAACAACTCTGTTCAGCAACCCGAAACTCAACAGTGAATTCTACACAAAACATGCTCGAAAGAATTCTTCCAAAAATCGCCCCACAAGACCAGTCACTTTCCAACGACCCAGTTGTGGGCGAATGCAGGTCATCACGAATAGGCCAAACGCCAACAGAGAGTTCAAAGAAAAAGATCCTCCTCAAAAGACACTGGGACATCAATCCTCAAAAACAGTTCATGAAACCACCGCAAATCAACCGTGACCAGTACAACTCTCCTGTTCAGCATTTCGGCAGGATCGACAATACACAAAGACAATGGAACCAAAACGCTTCATCAAAAGGAAACTCAAAATTGCTCTTCGGCAATAGTCCGGAAATCCACCGCAAATCAAGCGGAAACCAGTGCAACCACTCTTCAGTACCGCATCAAGACTCACAAAAGACAGACAACTAAATCATTGGGCTTCATCAAATGATCAACAATTCATCGTGGACGAAAGCAACACCATCACTGTACAAGCGTAAACCCAAACTTTTCATCAAAAGGAAATTGAAAACTTGTCCTTCGACAACGATTCGAAAACCACCGCAATTAAGCGGTAACTGTAACCGATATCGTTCATCACAATGACCAACCGTCAAATTAAAACCGTTCATCAGAAGAAAACTAAAAATGTTCATCGACATCAGCTCGAAAAAACCACCGCAATTAAGCGGTACTACAACGTCCTTGTCATGCGCAGCACTATGCCTCTGCTGCTACAGCGTCTTATCTCTGATTCGTCTATTCACCTCCACCGGCAGCTTTCTATGCACACCACCGTTTTACATACGCTCATTGGACCACACCGAAGACACGACGTCAAACGATGCCCGAGCTCGTACGGCTCCTATGCCTTCCAGGGGTTCAGTTCCCCTATAAACAACTGCCTCAATACTTGATGAACTCATCTTTGAAACATCTATTTCGATCGAGTCATACTACACCATTTTTAAACACCAACATATCTCCAATTCAGCCACAACTAGAAGGCAAGGAACCAATGTACCTTTGGTTATAGGGCGGAAACCGGTCATCTGGACGACTTACTCGGTCAAGTACTCAATCCAGACCCAAACATCTCTGCGACCCCGCACGTACGCCAAACAACGGTGCGATAATCTCCAGCAAACCGTGCAAGCGACAGCCTGTTTAATGGTGCTCGAGATCTTAACCACCGCCCTACTGACGACTTGTCTAATCCACCAAGTCACCAACCTTAGCGGCCCTCTGTCATTAACTGAATTCTCGAAAAGTCAAACAACGGTCCTAATCTCCCGTCAAAACATTGACAACCTCTTCTTGTTCTCTCATTACATGGATTCGGCAATATCTTTAGTCCATATCAATTTCCTGTATCGAAGGTCGACGATAAACATCTAACTTAGCAGCGTGCTTAAAGTTAGCCTCAATTTTGACCGTTTCTCTTGATTTCACTTTCTGACTATTGACTAGTGCATCTATCAACATCCTCGTGTAACTGTCCATAAAATATCTCTGATCGGTCCTTACAGTACACATGTACTATAGTCATCGGACCTTTTACTCAACGTATATTTTCCCAGTACGTACATTACGATCCTCCCATGTTACGTCTGTCTACCGTTCACCATCGTCAGCCATGCTCAATGCCGAACGACAACTACATAAATTTATTCCTGTAATATTCCAAAAACATTTATCTCAGAATATCAACTCTGCAACTTTCCAGAGCTATTTCAGTTCATAAAACGTGTCTAGAAATCTTCTGGAAAACCTCCAGACCCTCGTAATCCCCGAACTCTCGGCCTCTGAAAGTCTCTCGTATTTTCAGAAAACCTCGAACTCACAACCTTCCCAAACATTTAACCAGTCACGATCTCCCAACAATTTCCTGGCTGCACAAGATAACCGTCCTTACACCAAGCACATCTCACAATACTATCTTGAGCTAAGACACGACTCAATTATATGTTTGTATGTACCAAATGTATCAGTTTTTATTTCTATTAAGTATTTGTTTGAAACGTAGAGTGCTAGCCAAATCTTCTATCTGCACCTTTCTCGGGCCATCTTCCAGGAAACCTGAATCAACTTAGTTCTTAGACTTCACACCTCTGTCTGCTAGGCACCGCAAACTGTCGGTAACCATTCCTCTAGTCAGCTACTCGTCATCACCACGTTTTGTAGCGGCTTAAACATCCCGGTCTTCAAGAACTATCACAGTGTCAACCAACACTACATAAAATGCATGATATGCCTAGACATCCTTAGATACTCTCCGCATACATTTCACCATGTTCAAACGAATGTATAACTTTGTAACGTATTTTACGTGTATTTCCCAATTGACCCGAACTACCACAGTTGTCAAAAGTAAATTGTTCTTTTATAAAACGTTCTTATTCGCTCTTTTACCCGTGTGTAAGTAAGTATCGTTACTCTAGCTTCCATGAACACAACTCTACTAACACTGACTGTTCCGCTGATAAGACAAAGAATTTTGATCTCAACAAGGACCCGAACAGACCTTCTCAAATATAAAAGTGGTCATCGGCCCGACACCCAAACAATCCTCAGTACAAGTAAAAGGAATCGAACCACTTTCCAGCTATCGTTTCAACTGCAATAGCGCACAAAGAGCAAAAAATTCACAAAGACACCCTCGCTCGTTCTGTCGCGTCCAAATACGCACAATGACAAATCATCTCTCCTCATGGTGGAAATATCAAGCGTCTCAAAATCTGAAGCCTTCGGATCATCACCTCAAATCACACAAAAGACAACGCTGGTACCCCACTTCTGGTACCAGTTGTGGCGTTCTGCCGCCCGAGCGCCTGCCTAACGCTAACGGACGGTGTCGACTCCAGCTTGCGAACACGTCT
The DNA here is from genome assembly GCA_959347315.1 of Bimastos eiseni. Classification (NCBI taxonomy): domain Eukaryota; kingdom Metazoa; phylum Annelida; class Clitellata; order Crassiclitellata; family Lumbricidae; genus Bimastos; species Bimastos eiseni. The sequence continues at coordinate 143,649 of OY365819.1, read as the reverse complement.
GAAGTCGCCCGAATCACTTTCTTACCAAATCTCAATGCCAAACGGTTACTCTCTATATCTACCAGGATGTTCACTATCACCAGGCAAGATTAGGGACGGGTCTCTTCTCCAAGAAAGGTAACACGGCTCGAATTAGTAACGAGGTCTGACTCTGCCTATTCCGCGGTCGCCGGATGGGCAACGTTCTGAGGATGGCCGTACTCAAAACAGGGTTCATAATCATACCGGCAGGAGTCTTCCTCGCCTTGCATACCTTCCAAGCTACTAGCCTCGTTTTCCTCTACCTGATGTCGTACCGTTCAGCATCTTGTGACTCTGAAACTATCGCCATTTAGGGACACCAAACGTTGTCTTAAGTTACGAGGTTCAGACATATTTGAAACAAGTCCATAAGCCATTTCGGCCTATACAATTATCGGTAGCTACATTCAATGTCTTGTACTCTTAGACATTACTGTCCCAACTCTCTAACCTCTGTGGGTAGCCTCTAACACACCAGTCTCACAGCTCTTAGTCATGTCATCTCCGACACTTATCTATCACGCCTTCTGCTCAACACGTATCTCTCTCGGTCTATTTCCGTATATGGCATAAACGGCCGCACACGTATATTTTGTCATGCACCATTGACGGACTAAGTTCCCGTCCTCTGTGTTAGCAGTTACCCATCAACACTGATATATTCTGCTTCGATAAAAATGACACTGGCATGGTATTCACGGACACTGATAGTGAAGGTCTTCTGTCTATAAACTTCGCTATCTGCACACAGATCTTCGATCCGACCTACGCACGAGGGGGCCCGACCTCGCACTTCAGTCAGCTCTCAGAACTGTGTGTGACGACAAACAACCATGTATTCACCTGGGTACCCGATTACCCAAACGTACTCGTATCGATCACTTCGATCAGACACGCAAATAGATACTCTTCGGGAAAACGGGAGGAGTATCTATGACCAACGTAGGTAGCCAACAGTAATATTTAAACGAGAGGAGTATCTATGACCAACGTAGGTAGCCAACAGTAATATTTACGCATCGATCAATTCTTGGTCTGCTTACTATCTTTACCCTGGGTTCCGACTGCCCAGACTTTCACGTCGGCCTCTTGGCCCATTTCCGTGTGTGGCATACCGGCCTCACACGCATAAGTTATCAGGCACACGATTGACCGTCCTCTGCGTTGGCAATTGTCCGCCAACACCGTAATATATTCTGATACTCGGGAAACCGGGAGGAGTAACTATGACCAACGTAGGTAACAAACAAGAGTATCTATCGAACGACTATAAAGCCATCAAGAAGAGTTACTTGACTAGTAACCTGAAGGTATCAATCGGCACCAGTGTTTTCTCGTTTGTCACGTGCTCTTCTAACGTGTTCACCCTCCACGTGTAATTCCAGCGGGTCCTTCGGGAATTTCCCCGATATTTCTATCGAACGTATTCAATGGGGAACTTTTCCCGTATGTGCCAACTCTCCACCGGCAGCTCTCTCGGTTTGTACGGCTGCTACTGCGAGAATCTACTCGGCTTGTATCTCTTGCGGCCACCCGAATTTTCATGTCTCCGACAACCTGGGGAAAACGGGAGGAGTATCTATGACCGAACTAGGTAGCCAACGAGTATATTTCTCGGCCGGCTTGCATCTGTCATATACTTTAATATCCGATCACCCAGACTCTCACATGTCTTTAACTCTCATCGACTGCATTTATTCATCCCATCGTAGGAACATATTTGTATTCGTCACCTAGAGATCTGACCAAAGGTAATGCACCAACTCTCGTTTCTCAGACTCGATTCTCTCACAGGCAACTGAGGTAAGTGTCACCACGTTACCTCTATGTTTCACACAGACCTGTATTATAATAATCACTTTCTCTGAAGCAATTGTACTCTGTCTCTTATACACTGGAACGAACCACTGGCAGATCTTTCGAGGAAGTCCTCGAAAAGAGATTATGTAGTTAGATCTACAAGAAGAAATTAGTAGACGCCTCGCGGGGAAACCGCGAGCCAAGATATTGCAACTAGACACACAAGTGAAAAGATTTCTGGAAAACCGAGAGGAGTAACTGTGACCAACATAGGTAGCGAGTAAGAATATTTACCGAAAGACCGTAAGACAATCAAGAAGACATACTGCGGGGACACCGCAAGTACAGATATTACGTTAAGTAACTCAAGTATAGATACGCGGGGAAACCGCGACCTAAGACATTGCGATCAGACACGCAATTCAATAGATTGCTGGTAAACGAGAGGAGTAAGTATGACCACCGTTAGGTAGCCAAGCATAGATATTTACGGAAAACCGTAAATAGAAAGAATATGCGGAGACGCCCACAATTGATCAGGTTTTCGGCACCAAAGGGAACTTTCCCTGTATCGAACGCACCAATGGGGTCACCCTCCCCGTATTTATCGAATGTATTCATGTTTTCCAGTATTTGTCAACGGCTTCTCCGGTAGCTCTCAGTCTGTTTCCAACGGCTTCACGGGTCCGCCCTCCCCGTCTTTTAACCAACGTGTACACTGGGGAATTCTTCCCGTAAATTGTCTCAACAGTCGCCATAAATCTGTCTCGATGTAGCGTTCGGTTGCTCGGGGCTTTACCCGATCTCTATTTCTCACGGCCACCGACGGGGTCACGTATCCGACAACCGGTTGGTATTCTCGAGGAGTAACTATGACCGATCTAGGTAGCCAACCAGAATATTTCTCGGCCACCAGAACTCCCACGGTCTGCACGGTCGGGGATTTTTCCCAGTCTATCTCTCTGTCAGGTCTGTAAGCACTCTCGAACGGCACCCAGACCTGTGAGCATTTCTCACGATCGGTCTTTCCTCTGTCAGCCTGTTGACTCCTACGATCAGGGCACGGTCCGTCTTGCGATCGACGGCAGAGGGGCCCACCCCACCAGATCAGCAAAAAGCAGCACCGGCCTGACCGCGAGAGCGGCTGTCACTAGAGGTCGTATTTATATGGCAACACTCAACGATCCCTGGAGCGGTACGAGAACCACTCTACGTATGAAGCAGTACGAACCACTGCTCCACATATATAGCGATGCACCGCATGTCAGGCTATACTCAAGCCAATTCATGCGTCTGCAAGCTATGCACTCAATTAAAAACCGCCGATCGGTCTTCCTTCCTATGCGCAACACTGTAAAAAAAAAGACGTAAAATAAGACTATGGCGAGCCGATTATTTAAATAAATCATTCATTCAAGCCTTGTGGCCTGTTCGCCACAAAACCAGATGAGATGAGATGAGATAAATACCTGCATATATCTGAGTTTGGTGATTGCTTTTTCCCGATGTTCTTCGATCGTTGGCTCATTCGGATCAATGTGGGTCATCTTTTCATAGAAATCTTTGCATTTGACGTCGTTCGTGACTTCTCCCTCGACGTAAGTTCTATTGAAACATACAGTCAGATGAAACTGTGAGTCACTTTGAAAGACGTCAGCGACTACTGCGGTCTTCTTACTTACTCTTAATAGATTTATTGAAGAGGCGCTATATCAAGTTTCACTGATTCAATACTTTCATGAATGCATCCAATTTACATTACAAGGCGTGGCAATTGCAAAATACATGTAGCTCGGCGATTTCCCTGCGTATAGCCTACAGGTCGATCATCGTCAAGAGGCTGTGTGTGTCTATATTGAGTCCATGTAGAAGCGAAGTTTCCTGATGAAGCATGATTATATTAGAATCGGTTGTAATACCTGGTGCCCATTTTAATGTCCATAATGGCAGGATTCTTAAAATGTCGCAGAACATTCTCGATCTCGACGTAGTCTGAATTTCTGTCATCAAGGACTAAAACATAAACATAAGCTGACACGACCTCTTCACTATCCCTCCCTCACCTCCTCTTTTAAGGAATAAGTTGGCTATATCGAACTATAAGTATATTCTATAAGGATTCAAATATCAACGTCACGTTAACTGTTATGAATGATCTAAATCTCAGAGCCACCTCTTTGGTGAAGATGCGCTAAGGACAGACCCTCCCTGTTCCCCCCTCTCGGTGGTCTAAGAACAGGCCCCGATGTTTCCTCCCATTTGGTTGGCTAAGGACATGTGACACCTTTGTTTCCCCTCTCGATCGACGGGTCTGGCTAAGGATACAGTGTCCGTTGAGTTGTCTTTCTCCGTAATATCTGGGAGCGATCGACTTCATGGCAGGATCTTTTGACAACGATTCATAGATGGAAGATTCATTGCGACTATTATCCACGCACCTCTTCCACAGCCTTCCATCTCTCACTGGCCGGAAAATACCTGAACGTACAACAATCAACACACTACGCATTAATAGCATTTTTCTTGAATGATTCAAATGGCTTATTTTGACACCTCCCGACCGTTTTCCTTATTTTTACGCAATAACACATTGTTAGGTAATATTAATAATATATTAAGATGACAAGTCATTGGTAGATTACAATCAGCAATTGTGCGGTGTCACATCCGCACAACCCTGAACCACCCCTCCCATCATCACAGCTCCTTGCCCAATTTCATCGGGTACTCAGAGGTCAGTAAACAGTCGACCTCAAGTGACCACCTTTAGATGGAGAGGCTTAGGAGAGCAGACATAGCACTTGCTAATGACGCAAGTCTCTCATAATCTGGTCTTAAAAGAAGCAATGATCACTTTAAAAGAAGATTCTTTTTTCCTCGGCACAGTGGGCGAGAAACGATATTTAAACCAGAGACAGGAAGAACATCTCCAGAATCTTCTTCGAGGACAATCTTTGAGCAGAACATCTTTGGATGACATCTCTCTCTCTCTCTCTCTCTCTCTCTCTCTCTCTCTCTCTCTCTCTCTCTCTCTCTCTCTCTCTCTCTCTCTCTCTCATCGAAGAATAGAAAAATTGACCTGTGTTCGATGAATCTTATTTGAATGTCTTTTGACTATTTCACTAAGTGACGGAAGTTAGACGGTGACAGCAGCTCTATGTATAATATGCATATCAGATGGTAAAATTAATAATGAGGATGCTGGTGATGATGATCAGAATAGTCATGATTGGGTTAAACTGACCTCGATGACCCGAGACCTGAATCCAGTTGGACCCATTTGAATCCTCATCGTCAGCGTCGTTGTTCGTCTAAAACAAAGTCATCGTCATCATCATCACAATATCATCATTATAATATCATAATATCATAGCGTCGCTTCCATCCTGTATACGTGTAAAGCAATGATCGATCGTCACATATAGCTATTCGCTGACCCAGATGACCCAGATGACCCAGATGGTGGTGCACTGACGTTGGCCCATGTCACCTCATAATTAATCAGTCACAGAAGAACTGAAAGCGTTTGAATGATCTTCGTAGTCTAATGATCCTAAATCTCTACGTTGTTCGCTATCGTCGCTTCTGTCGCATCGCAAGACAACTAATGACCCACTCAAGATGAAGAGGATTTACTCTGGAAAACTAATCATCAGTTCATGTAATCAACTGTTGGAACGAAGAAGGTCCTGGAAAATAGGTCGATGGAACTATGAACTATCAGGTATACTTACTGCAGATGGAATAGATGTCCCTAGTCTTTAGACGATGCTCCAATCAATCGATCGATCAGTCAATATCCAACTGCATGCAATACTCCTCCATTCTTCATAACTCTGTCTCTGCCTTTCTGTCCATTGTCTACTACATGTCTGTCTGTCTGTCTGTCTGTCTGTCTGTCTGCTTGACTCTCTGCCTGTCCTCATCCTCCCACTCTCTTACTTTAACACCGTCGCTTATATATATATATTTCTTACCTGATGGTTGTTGCTGTTTCCAGTCGTTTCCATCATTCCAACGACGTCTTCCTCCTTTCCCAAATCCATTGCCGCCACCTCGTCCACTCTTCCTCTTTCCTCTGTCTTCACACAGAAGGCACACAGAGGTACACACAGACAGATATAGACAGATACAGACAGACAGATGCACGGACGGACGAGGAATCCGATATCAGCAACTAAGGCGGCGAACGACCGTCCACCCACCACAGCGCATGCGCACTGACCTGCGCTGACCTACTTCAGATGACCTTTGCCCTATCCGTCTATTTATCACGTGTAACCTCAACTAGACGATTAAAATGCGCTTAGTTGTCTGTCTAGCGCCACCGCCGCCTTGTATGGACTACGAACCCTTCAAAAGGGTTTTAAAGAAATAGGAAACGACGACGACGACGATGACCGAGAGATCGGAGTTAGACGTTGAGACGCACATGCCATCTATTATTATCAATCAGTCAATGACGTATGGGTGCTTCCTCTGTCTCTCGCTCTCTCTCTCTGTCTGTCTGTCTGTCTGTCTCTCTCTGTCTGTCTCTCTCTGTCGCTCTGTCTCTCCTCTCGTGTTAGGTCTTGCCTAAAGGGACGGCCATATAGAGTTCGCCTGAGTCTTTATAGTCCAGTCAGTAGCAATCGTCGTGTAGCAGGCCTTTGTCGTGGACTGTAGAGCATGAATTAGACATGAAGGGACCGGCTACAAGTATATGTGTGTGTAGATGCGTATGTGTGTCTCTGTGTGTGTATGTTGAGGTGTGTGTGTCTGTGTGCGTGTGGTGGCCTAATATGGGTCTAATGATCCTAAGTAGGTCGCGTTCACTTCAAGCACTGAACAGTTTAGACTTCTTCTCACACGTGTTCAAGGCGACGTATGTACACCTCTGACTTTGTATATTATCATTGTATACATACGCTATGCATCAACAGATCTCTTTGTCTGTCTGTCTGTCTGGCTGTGTTTGTCTGTGTTGTTGTTTGTGTATGGAGGTGTGACGAATAAAAACATTCAGAGCAATATTTTGGTGGACTTAAGATTTGTACGTTGAAAAATGACTTGTTTTGACTGAAAATGACGGACAACAGATACATTCTTCTGAGGACGAAGAGGGAGACAGAAACAGAGACAGAGACGGAGAGATAGGAAGAGAGAGAGAGAGACAAACAGACAGACAGACAGAAAGACAGAAAGAGACAGAGAAAGAGATAGACAGACAGAGAGAGACAGACAGACAGACAGACAGACAGAAAGACAGAAAGAGACAGAGAAAGAGATAGACAGACAGAGAGAGACAGACAGACAGACAGACAGACAGAAAGACAGAAAGAGACAGAGAAAGAGATAGACAGACAGAGAGAGAGACAGACAGACAGACAGACAGAAAGACAGAAAGAGACAGAGAAAGAGATAGACAGACAGAGAGAGAGACAGACAGACAGACAGACAGAAAGACAGAAAGAGACAGAGAAAGAGATAGACAGACAGAGAGAGAGAGAGACAGACAGACAGACAGAAAGACAGAAAGAGACAGAGAAAGAGATAGACAGACAGAGAGAGAGACAGACAGACAGACAGACAGAAAGACAGAAAGAGACAGAGAAAGAGATAGACAGACAGAGAGAGAGAGAGACAGACAGACAGACAGACAGAAAGACAGAAAGAGACAGAGAAAGAGATAGACAGACAGAGAGAGAGAGAGACAGACAGACAGACAGAAAGACAGAAAGAGACAGAGAAAGGTAGGGTATGGTAGGGTAGGGTAGGGTATGGTAGGGTAGGGTATGGTAGGGTAGGGTAGGGTAGGGTAGGGTAGGGTAGAAGGTTCACTTGCTTTGAAATGAATTTTAAACTGGGAAAAGAAAGACAGAATCCGTTCATACGCTATGACTGCAGAGCAACTGATAATAACAATCGAAATCTTCGTTTCAGTCTATTGACCACCGATCAATTGTATCTGAATATTACAAATATATTTACATTAAAAAAATTTAATCTAAAGAGTCTCTTAATAATAAATATATGATATATATATATATATATATATATAGATCCTGTGACCGTCTTCTGCTCTTTCTTTCTTCCCTCTGCCATATGCGTTATGTCCTAAAGATCCTCTTTATGCAGGCAACGGTCTTTCCACATCCGCCATTGAAGGCATAGGCATAGGAAGAGCTCTTTTGAGAGGTTCATACTGTGAGAAGAGATTTGTACAACGCACAAAATTAGAGACAAAGGTGGGTAGAGAGCAAGACACACGCAGACAAAGAGACAAACGGAGACAAAGAAACACATATACAGAGAGAGAGAGAGAGAGAGAGAGAGAGAGAGAAAGAGAGAGAGACAAACAGACTCACATGCAGACATAGAAAGACAGAGACAGAGACGTTTTGAACGTAAATGTTGTAGGTAATTATCCGTTGATCGTTGATTGATCATTTGATGGATGTATTGATTGTCGTTTATAGAGCGGACGATGCTTCAGGTGGTGCAGTGGTCGTCTGAGTCCAAGGAGTAGCCCTCCTCTTCTGCCTCAGAGAGGGACAGACGAGAACCATCAGCTGATCACGAAACACTCGACCACTGACTGTGTAGAGAAAGAAGTTGATGGCGAATCCAGAGACGTAGAGGGTTCGAGAGTAGTTGCCAAAGATGGCCATGGATGATTCATCTACACCAATGTAGTTCGATCGAGACAGTTTTTCAAGGACGAAGTAGGCCAAAACTGGAATGTAGAGAATGACGTAACTCGTCGAGACAAGGATGAGAATGAGGGTCAACTGGAAGTTCCTCTCTTGTGCCTTTGACCTTCTCTTGACCGCTGCTGAGGCCTTCGAGATTGAGGCCACAGCGGCAGGGACAGAGGCCGATGTGAGACCTTGGCCTGCGCCGCCACCTTGGCCTCTTCGTCCTTCACAGCTGGAGATGATGAGCTGACGTCGCCTGGCCTTCGCCTGCGTCAGTCGAGTCACTCGAATAATGATGAGGACATTAAGAAGAGCGATGAGAAGAACGGGAAGAACACGGAATAGGACGACTTCAACGACGTAGAGAATGGCAAAGATGTCCTCATGGATGACGTTCACTGTACAGACCTGGTATTCATGGTAGAGGTCAATATAGAGAACATGATAAGGAGCAATGGAAGCAGCGATGAAGAGGAAGAGACCGAGGCAGGAGAGACGAGCACGTGACACGCTGAACATCTCCTTGAATTTGATGGGAAGAAAGACGGCCACTCCTCGTTCCATTGTGAAGAGGAGAATGAGACAAGTGGAGTAATCAGAGAAGAGATCTGAGAGATATTGGAGAAGGATGCAGGCGAAGGAACTACGGTTGACGAAGTCCAAAGGGGTTGAGGGAAAGTACCAGCATCGGATGGCAGTGAGGGTTCGGCTGAGGAAGATGGTCAGCAGGTAGAGAGAGTCGGATGAGGCAAGCATCAGAAGGTAGAAATTGGACGACATCGACTGCATCTCTTTGGAGGAGAAGACCGCGATGCTCAAGAGGTTACCAGTCAGACCAGCGACGACGAAGACCATCGAAGAGAAGACGAAGACTTCAATCGATCGCTCAATTCTTAGGTCTTTGCTCTCTGTTCCATAGCAAGAAGCATCAAAGAAAGACGACGACGATGAAGAGGATGATGACGATGATGTGGTCCAGTTGTCAGGCGACCAATCAGAAGACAGTGATGGCCAAGAGGAATTGATGACGCTGCTGCTGCTGAAGGTGATGATGGAGTTGTTGATGGGGTTGTTCATGGGGTTGGTGATGGGGTTGGAGGTGGAGCTGGTGGTGGCGGTCGTTGTAGTGATGTTGATGTCGTTGGTCGTCGAATTCATTTTGTCGGCCAATTCTAGATCCGTGGGTCTTCTGCTGCAAAAGAAAGACACAGCTGATCGTCAAACACAGAGACACGCAGCGATACAACACACTCACAGAAGCAAAGTACGAGGACGAGGAGGAGGAGGAGGAGTAGAATGATTTAAGTAGAAGGATAGAAGACGTGCTGGATATGGCGTAACCATGATTCACGCCGTTTAATATATAATGACAAACGCGAACCGGATCAAAGCCAAGTTTCTACCAGTATCCTACATTTGAATTTTGTATGCACTGACAAAATATCAGAAAAAAATACGAAGACCTTACTGAGAAAACGCATTTTGAAAATGGTGAACTAACTTTTGTTTCGCCCTATAATTAAGACGCCAGACATTTGTTTGCCAGATTTGGCCATAGTGACCGACGAACAATTTTCATATATACATGCAACACCCAGGAGTCTCCACTCCCCACTCCCCACTCCCTGGTGGGCCTGTGGGGTGGTGGTAGTGGTCTGGTGGGCAGTGTGGGGTGGTCTGGTGGGCCTGTGGGGTGGTGGTGGTGGTCTGGTGGCCAGTGTGGGGTGGTGGTGGTGGTGGCGGGTGTCTGGTGGGCCCTGTGGAGTGGTGGTGATGGGGGTCTGGTGGGCCTGTGGGGTGGTGGTGGTCTGGTGGCCAGTGTGGGGTGGTCTGGTGGGCCTGTGGGGTGGTGGTAGTGGTCTGGTGGCCAGTGTGGGGTGGTCTGGTGGGCCTGTGGGGTGGTGGTGGTGGTCTGGTGGCCAGTGTGGGGTGGTGGTGGTCTGATGGCCAGTGTGGGGTGGTGGTGGTCTGATGGCCAGTGTGGGGTGGTGGTGGTGGTGTTGGGAGTGTGGTGGCCAGTGTGGGGTGGTGGTGGTGGCGGGGGTCTGGTGGGCCCTGTGGAGTGGTGGTGATGGGGGTTTGGTGGGCCTGTGGGGTGGTGGTGGTCTGGTGGCCAGTTTGGGGTGGTGGTAGTGGTCTGGTGGCCAGTGTGGGGTGGTGGTGGTGGTCTGGTGGCCAGTGTGGGGTGGTAGTGGTCGTGTGGGGTGGTAGAGGTGGTGGGGGTGATACATAGGGTGCTTGGAGTGCATTTCTTGAATGGATTTTATCTGGTCGTATAAATATTCGATGGTGCATCAATGAAGGCATTCTCCTTCTATCGATCGAAACCTGTTGCTATGATATAATTCCGTTGTGGATTTCTTTTCGATGAAGGATCATTCATCCGATTCCTGTTCAGGCCACATCACTCGGCCCTCTCATAGAAGCTGCGCTAGATAAACACCTGGAGCAGTGACGAAGACGACGACTAAGATGACGACTGAGACGACGACCAAGACGACGACTAAGACGACGACTAAGACGACGACTAAGACGACGACGACGTGGTCCCAGATGAAGAAGCCTTTCTTCGATTATCCCTTGAGAACCCACATCTGCACCAACAGCCACAGCAGCCGATCAACTGCCGAGCAATTTGGCGCCAGAAGTCGAGCGATGGGGAGAAGGAGGAGGAGACGGACTAGGAGATGGAGGAGAAGATGGAGTTGAAGGAGGAGGAGGAGACGGAGGAGGAGATGGAGGAGGAGGAGATGGAGGAGATGGAGGAGAAGATGGAGTTGAAGGAGGAGGAGGAGGAGACGGAGGAGGAGATGGAGAAGGAGGAGGAGGAGATGGAGGAGGAGGAGAGGGAGGAGGAGGTGGAGAAGGAGGAGGAGGAGACGGAGGAGGTGGTGAAGGAGAAGGAGGAGGAGAAGGAGGAGGAGACGGAGGAGGAGGAGATGGAGGAGGAGATGGAAGAGGAGGAGATGGAGGAGGAGGTGGAGAAGGAGGAGGAGGAGACGGAGGAGGTGGTGGAGGAGAAGGAGGAGGAGAAGGAGGAGGAGAAGGATGAGGAGACGGAGGAGGAGGAGGAGATGGAGGAGGAGAAGGTGGAGGAGGAGGAGGTGGAAGAGAAGAGGAAGGACCATTGACTGTACCGTCTGCAGAGTGCCTCCTCCGGCCGATCATTGCTACTATGTTCATGTCAGTCTGTCTTTGTCTGCCTCTGTCTGTCTCAGCCTGTCTTGGCCAGTCGCTGTCTGTCTGTCTGTCTCTTTGTCTCTGTATTCTTGCAGAGCAAAGTAAGCGACGGATGGAGATAGAGAGACGAAATGAGGAGCGGAAGGAGGAATAGAAGAAGAGCATGAAGAGGAATAAGAGGAGAGCATGTGTGAAGTGAGGATGGTGGAGGGCTTCTGATTCCTTCGTTCGGTCGATGTTTCATTTACTATTTGCAGAATCTTCATTTCCAGTTGATCTTGCGTCAAAGGTAACTTAGACGGATTCAGCGAAGACTCTCTCGCTGTCCCATCGTCTCTCTGACTCTCTGTCTCCTTCCCTCTATGTCTACCCGTCTCATTTTCTTTCTCCAACCAAATCCATCTGTCTCTCTCTGTCTCTCTCTGTCTCTCTCTGTCTCTCTCTGTCTCTCTCTGTCTCTCTCTGTCTCTCTCTGTCTCTCTCTGTCTCTCTCTGTCTCTCTCTGTCTCTCTCTCTGTCTCTCTCTGTCTTTCTGTCTCTTTCCGTCTCTTTTCCTCTCTATCTTCCTCTCTCTCTTTCTCTCTCTCTCTCTCTCTCTCTCTCTCTCTCTCTCTCTCTCTGTCTCTTTCCGTCGGCTCTGTTCCTCCCTATCTCCCTTTCCCCTCATCTCTCTCTCTGACTCTCTCTGTCTCTCTCTGTCTCTCTCTGTCTCTCTCTGTCTCTTTATCTCTCTGTCTCTCTCTCTCTCTCTCTCACCCTCTCATCCATCTCTCTTAGATTTCGACTTCTCTTCTTTTTTAAAACAATCGCTCTGAGATAATAGGAAGGCTTTGACCACGATGAGCGCCAATTGAGATTCAGACAGGCGAAGATTAGAGAAAGAATATTTACATAAACCACCAGATAACATAGCAATGGGAATGAACTAGGAATAGATAAAGGGAGGAGAAGAGACAGAGATAGAGAGAGACAGAGATAGAGAGACAGAGAGACAGAGATAGAGAGACAGAGAGACAGAGAAAGACAGAGAGAGACAGAGAGAGACAGAGAGAGACAGAGAGAGAGACAGAGAGAGGAAAAGCAAACCGAGATAGAGGGAGAGAAAGAGACACTGAGAGAAATAAACACACACACAGACAGAGAGAGAAAGAGAAAGAAAGAGATAGGCAGACAGACAATTAGACATAGATACATAAAGAGAGACACACACAGATAAAGAGTAAGAGAAAAGAGGGAGAGAGAGCGAAGTGGATACACATAGAGGGTTTTAAGGAGTGAAGTATGTGTGTGCTTGTGTGTGTAGGTGAGAGAGATAAAGAGAAGAAGAAGCGATACATATGATATGGAAAAAAACGAGAGCGAGCAGAGGCGACAGTGTTGAAAAGAAGTGGGTCTAAACAACGCCACCATCTGCCGAAGAAGAAGAAGATGAGGAGGATAAGACGAATCGCAGTGAATAAGAGGATATCTCTTCTGATGAACTACTAAATTTACAACCACCTATTGCCACAAGCAACAATCGCATTGTTCCACCCACATGTTCTGCTTCGGCTCACCAAGCCGCATCTATTAACGTACGCCTGTATGACCCGCATTGCCTGGCTCTGTGTGTGGCTGCATTAGTGTTGCCTCGTGGCCAAGAAACAGTTCCTCTTTACTCAGACGTAATATTTACACACCAACCATCTTTAGACCTGCAAACAAGAACAACAACTGACACCGCCCACCCTGATAACATTATCACAATCGTTCTCGCTGACCCATGCATCAAATGCTCAAGGGTCCAGTGGCCCACAACCGAGAAAGCACTCCGCTGCCTAATAACCACTAGCCAATGCGATGGAACTAGAAGCTCATCTCTCGTCGCAGAGCGAAGCACCGGACGCGCTGCGACGTCGGACGCTGGAAGGCAGAGATCGCGCAAGTAAGATCGATTAAAACCAAGAACGAAACGCGAAGCCATGCACAGGCAGCAATGAGGTGGTATATTGGTGAAACGAAGAGTAAGGATAAAAATCTCATTGCAAACCGATTAAATGATTTTACAGAGACTTCATCTAAATTTGCTGCAATTGCAGCTCCAACAGTAGCCTCGATTACTGATTACCTAAAGATTCTTTGCTTACTTCTAGGCCTACGTATAATCGCTGACTAACATCATTAACCGAATTGGCGTCGAAAGCGAATGTGTCCCGCAATAAGCTACACACAGTAAGGAATTGGATGAAATCGACCCAAAAATTGCCAAATCGACACTGAAGACGACCTCGACACAGCTTGCGGCGTTAACAAACTGTTCTCTGATGTCACAATTAGTTCCGCAAATCAAACAATTGCTAAAATGATTTCTATTTTTAAATCGGGTGATGAAAAACATATTAACAATTAGGCTACTTATCAATATCCATCAGTCTTACCGTATTTTCCAAACTATTCGAAAACGTCATGTATCTAAGATTATATATCTTAATGCATGAACGCAGATTACACAGACCTAAGACTTATTATATCACGGACAATTTGTTTTTCTTACAGGTCTCTATGTGTAATCATATGACTGTACTGGAGAATTATAACTTTTCCATTGGTGTCTACCGTGATTTATCTAAGGCCTTCAAAACAGTGAGCCACGAACTAAAACACGAACAATTGGGATACTATGGGATACAGAGACATGCTTGGGTTGGCTTAAGGACCAGTTAAAAGGCAGAAGGCAATGTGTTTCTTACAACAGTCATATCTCACGCATACTTTACATAAACTGTGAAGTCCCTCAAAGCTCTATATTAGGACCATCTCTATTCCCGAAACCTTATCCATCTTTTCTAATCGATACTGCAGTTTATTATGTTTGCCAATGATACTAATGTATATCTATACATTTGTATCTGTCAATTACTCACTTATTGAACTGACTGAATGGGCTGAATGAGGAATTTGGTGGATGATGGATGGTTCAAAGCGAATAAATTATTCTTGAACTTGTAGATTAAGCAAACTATATATTGTATAAATGACTGAAGGAGGAAAATGGTTAACAACTTAGTCTATCCTGTTACTATTAACATTGATGAATAAAATGTAAAAGGGATGAACTCATTTATGAAGTCCTGAGATTAATATAATTTATACATTATACATGGATAATTTGGGCATTGTAATCCGAATACGTCTTCCTGGAAGTTTCTGTTATTCGCCAATTCATCCGTGCCTTACTTACTATCTCATTATTTTTAAATGTGCAATTATTTACCGTACTCGCCTGACTTGTCTGGTGACCTTAGAGTATCGAGCAATTCGTGTCATATTCAATGCACACGCACATAGTCTATAATTTGTAGACTTGAGAATACTGCTCTTGAATGTAATAATAACCTTTAAACAACTGGGATTGTTTATGTTAAGGTTCCATGCGAACTCAATAACCGAAGGCCTTACAAAAGCGGTTCAGTAAATGATAAAGTGTTTCGTGGTCACCAAACCCATTCTTCCAATAAATCTCATCAAAACATGTATACGTAGGCTACTAGAATTGGACAGTATAGCATCAGAATAGCATCCATGGACCTGTTCTTTGGAATTCAATCTCCATCTGTTCAACGACAGGTCGTCCAACATTGTACCAGTTCAATTTGAGATAAAAATCTTATCTCGCGAGGACATTGTAGTCAAAATGTGAGATAACTGTTTCTCTACTTGTCCGCCTTTCTTTAACCTTCCTGTTACCATTCCATTACTTTCGGATTAAATTTCCAGTCGCTGCCATTATAATTAGGTGTACTAAGTGACCTAACATGTTGTAGGTCTACCTTACTATGCTTGTCTGTTTGTTGCAGCTTTTAGATTCGATCGTGTTATTTACTTGATTTATTATTCACCTGTTACTGACTTGTGTTAGTTGAAACATTTACAACGCACTCTACTGGTTTGCAACTGATTTGTAAAATTGGGCAACATGTCCTGTAACAAGTGGGACGAGATGTTCATTTGGTTTCCCAGGGTCAACTACAAATAAAATTGACACACAAAAAATAATAATGCTGTTTCCGCAATTGCTACACAAAAGAGCACTTTTTGATCGATTGGTTGAATGTTGTTACTGAAATGACGACTATTGATTGGTTGCTAGATTTCCTGGAATTACGGGCTTTGAATTGTTTAAAAATCACGATACCAAAACCTAAGATGATATATATCATCAAAATTTGAAGTGAATTAAACCTGTGAACAGAAAAATAATTGTTGCATTGAACTAGAAATCGGTCTTTGAAAGCTGTTTAAAAATCTCGCATTGCTTGAAGCAGCGTTCCATTCGAAAAATAGTCTACACATTGCTGTTGTTATTGTCGAGCCATCTGGTCGGTTCGTTGTGCTTCCTGAGAGAACGCAGCGCCTGACTATCTCTCCGTATATCAGTCCATCAGTCTATTTGTCCCTGTGTTCATGTGTCCACGTGTCTCTCCCTGTGTCCCTGTGTCTATTGGTCCATCTGTCTGTTGGAGTTCTGCTTCCCTCTCCGTCCTTCATATGAATTTCTTGCATACGAACGAGGTCTAAACCCATTCCTCCTTCACTCTCTTTCTTCCTATCTCATTCTCCTCTTTTACTCGCCATCTCTCTCTCTCCTTTACTCTGTCTCTCTCTCTGTCTCTATCTCTGTCTTTTTCTCTCTCTGTCTCTCTCTGCCTCTCTCTGTCTCTCTCTTTGTCTCTGTCTGTCTCTGTCTCTTTCTCTGTCTCTATCTTTCTCTCTCTATCTCTCTCTCTGCCTCTCTCTGTCTCTCTATCTCTGTCTCTCTATCTCTGTCTGTCTGTCTCTTTCTCTCTGGATATTTATTGCCTTCATCCGTCTTTTACGGTTCACTTCTCATTCGTTCCATTTTAAATTTCGTCCCCAGCATCTTTCATCCAACGATCTCTTCTCTCCCAATCTTCTTCTTTTTCCTCCTCTCCCTCCTCTCCCTCCTCTCTCTATTCTTCTTTTTCTTTATTTTCTTCTTCTCTAATCCTCCATCTTTCTCGGTCAATCTTTGCATTAATAAATCTACAAAGACTGGAACCGACAATTCCCTCATGCGCTTAAGTCAACGGATGCGGAAATAACTATGCGAAGCAATGCCATTTACAAGAATTCGAGGTTTTCTACATAGTTCCTGACTCTATTCAGCAAGATGACCACGACTTTCGTCAATAATAAAGGTCAAAAGGTTTAAAGAAATCTGACGAAGGCTACGATCTGGATGTCGCACTTTTTTGATTCCTCCACAGTCATCAATCTCAGGCTCTTCTATCCATCACTCATCGATCTTTCCATTCGCAACTTAAGTCTCACGTCTTCAAAAATCCTTACCCCGATTCATCTGATCAGCCACTTTCCTATATAATCGACTGCAACGACACTCGTCTTAGCAACCACTCTGCCTCGATTCTCTGACCCTCTGGAAACCAGAATCAGACATCCCTCGTAACACCCTTGGACAACCAGAACTTATGACTTCACGCATATCGTGCGATCAACTGATAATACATCAGACGATGAAGTAAATGTAGCGTTGGAGGCATGGATAGCGCTGGCGAGTAAAGAACCACCAACAGGATCGGCAGCTCATTGTCAGAGAGAATGGAACAGCCGATAGACAAGTAAGGATCGGCAGCTCATTGTCAGAGAGATGGAACAGCCGATAGACAAGTAAGGATCGGCAGCTCATTGTCAGAGAGAATGGAACAGCCGATAGACAAGTAAGGATCGGCAGCTCTGCACGAGTCTACAAGCATTGCTTTAAACAGGTTTCGTCTCTTAGTCTCTCGGTTAACACACTCGGGAGATTGGTTGCTAGCATTGGGTCTCCGATTGTCTGACGAAGTCATACGAATCGCAGTTGGAATTCGACTCGGAACTAATCTATGTGAACGAACATCATTACTGTCACTGTAGCGAGAGATCGACTCCAGAAGACTCCACAGCCTAGCTTACTAATAATAATTACAATAATAATAATTCATTAATTTTATTGTTTTTATTATAGCGATTATTATTATAACCGGACAGCGGGTGGTATATAAAAGATATGAAAGAGCGGCATCGCACAGCCGGCCTTCAACAGAGTAATAAATGGTTTTGTTCACCCTGCTCCTGAGTTTTTTTGCCCTGTTTTTTTATTTCCAGAAAGCACCCGACTAGACATCTCTCCCCTCTTCTGCAAAAGCATCAGATGCAGGGACATATCCGAAAACTAAATCATTGTTTATTGAATCGATCACGATTCAAATTAATTAAAAACATAATTAATATTATAACCAATGACGCAAATATATCGTTTATTATTACAAGGTTCTGATATACAGTTCTTATCTGTCTGTCTGTCTCTGTCTGTTTGTCTGTCTCTGTCCAGGTGTTTGTGTTCGTCTCTGTGTCTGTCTGGTTGCATATCTCTCTGCCTTCCACTCTCTCCGATCGCCATAATTCCCAACCATCGAGTAAACTTTGGTTGACACAATTTACGAGTTTACTCAGTCAACAGACGTCGATGATGATGATGATGACGACGACGACGACGACGACGGCCACTGTGTAATTGTGTAATTGTTGTAGCGCCATTAATTGAAGACCATCATAATATCCAATGTTCAGCGGCTGAGTGTCACTTGGCAGATGAGGACGAGTTCACTTTTGTCCGTCTCTAACAATTGACCTCCATCGCTTTATTTATACGTCACCTTCAACATCACAATTATATTGCAACAACAGCAGCAGCAGCCATTTATATATGATTATGTCCTCTCTTTGTCTGTCTTTGTTTGTCTCTCCCTCTCTCTCTCTCTGCCTGTCTCTCTCTCTTTCTCTGTATCTCTCTGTCTCTTTCTCTGTCTGTCTATCCCTCTGTCCTCTCATTTCTATCTCCCATCTTTTACTGCTAAGCTTTGTTGGCATCAACGCATTGCAAAATAAACAACGTCTTCTTTACGAATGACCCAAAACAGCCAACAGTTGATGAGTTTGAACTGCAGCGAACTACAGACACAGAGACGAACACAAACACCTAGACAGAGACAGACAGACAGACAGACAGAGACAGACAGACAGAGACAGACAGATAAGAACTGTATATCAGAACCTTGTAATAATAATGATGAGTTGAACTAATTTCTGTTCATTGCTAACTTTTGAAATGTCCAGAGACGGTTAAGACTTCTCGTCGTCTCATCCATCCCGTTCTGCGTTGACTTAGCATCGTGCTTTCTCGGTTCTGGGTCCATACCATCTGGAGTGGGTTTCACTTTGGACATCATCCGGATCTCACCTATAAGAACTTCTCATCACATTTTTACTCCTTCTTCAAAATTGTATCCTTTGCCGTAATTTAACTGAGTAGCTTACTTGAAGAGGCGCTATATCAAATTTCATTAATTGAATTATCAAGTAACTGAAATTCCGCCTAGCGAATAAAAGGACTAGTCAACATTTCGGTGGTTGTGGAATTCAACCTATCGTGCGATTCAAGACAGAGTGTTATCCATTACTCAACGCCCAGCAGGGAGTAGGGGAGGAGGAAGAGGAGACGGAAGAGTGGTAATAGGAGGAGTTCATCCACGTTAGTGTGTGTGTGTGTGTCCGTGTGTGTATCTTTTCTCCTTCCCTCCATCGATCGCTTTCCTCCGTTTTGTATAATTCATGACCTTTGTCATTTTTCATCTTTGCTGCCGATTGCTTCGAAAATCCCAGAAATCCCAAGCAGCTTTTTCTATGATTTGCAATGAGAGAGATAGACAGAGAAAGAGACAGAGAGAGAATGAGAAACAGAGATACACACAGATACAAGAAGCAGTAGGCAATGGGTCGAGTTCTGATATGTCATTGTTCTGTTTGACAGAGTTCAGAGTTCAACGAACGGTTGATGCGAAGTGATTTTCAAACGAATTGGAGAAAGGGTGAAAGAGACAAAGAGACAAAGAGACAAAGATACAATGAAACATAGAGACAGAGAGACAATGAGATAAAAGAAGGAAAGGGAGAAAGAGACAAAGAGACAATGAGATAAAAGAAAGAAAGAGACAAAGAGACAAAGAGACAAAGATACAATGAAACAGAGAGACAGAGAGACAAAGAGACAATGAGATAAAAGAAAGAGACAAAGAGACAAAGAGACAACTACAGACACTTGAAAACACATAGATAGATATTCAAATGCCTGTGACAAAAATATAATCTAATGAATTCTATAGCGCCTTAATGTTTATATGAAGTTGATGTTCAATTATTGTAAATTGTTAAACTGTAGATGTTAACCTCTTACGAGGTCTTTGACTCATGAGTGAATCTATGGTCAGGTATACTTCTCCAGCCTTTCCCTCTTCTTATCCGTCTTTTCCTAACAATCAAAAGTCGGTCGACTGTTGACCTTTCCCGTTGACCTCCAAAAGTGACACTTGCCCGAATGAAAACTTAATGAACCGTGAAAGCCACAACAAAATCTGACCTGGCAGCAACAGGTCATTCGTTGCTTTTTTTCATGACGTAAAGCAATTCGAGTGATACTTGATCCGCTAAGGGCTACCTAAGCCACTTGCAGTCGACACGCTGGCTTAGCTAAATCACGACTACTCTCATGGACTCAAATTCTCATTAAGGTTCTTTTATAACAACAGGGACCAGCTCTGCGTAGAATTGCATTTTCTGACGTACAATATCATTTAAAGAGAAACAGGCACAGACATTCCGACAGACAGACATAGAGGTAGACAGAGAAGCAGGCAGACAGTCAGACACAGAGGAAGACAGAGAGAGAGAGAGAGAGAGAGACACGCTCCATTTAAGTCCAAGCATCCGATCCTAAAAATTCCTTCGTTCGGCATTGTGTCAATTGATTGTTCGATTAATGATTGCAATCGTTCAATCAATCATCCGGGATTTCAGGAATGGACTACCACTTCAGAGTAGAGTGTACGAGCCAATCATGGCGCCACATAAATGAAGGACCTGGTTATCATAGTGTTTAGAATTGCTTTCACTACTTTTTCATTTGTGACGAACGAAACCATTTGACTCTTAATTACCAACCGATCTATTATAAGCCTCAGACAGGTTCTACTGAATAGGCAGTGGAAGAGGCAAAGCTACCCCTGCAGTCTCTGCCTAGGCCTGTGTTCCTCTCCTCCTGTCTTTGCCACTGTCCCTGTCTCTGTATCCGCCACTGTCTCCATCAACCCATTGATGCAGAATCAGCAGCAGCGGCAGCAGCAGCATCAACTGCAATCCGTTGATGAAGAGACAGAGGAAGGAAGGAAGGAAGGAAGGGAGATGTCACAGATGCAGTGAAAGCAGAGTTGTCCATCGGTCCAATTTTCATTACCCCTCCCAACCTGACCCATTGAAAATGGACCCGACTTCTAGAGCCAAATATCTGACCCGACCCGACCGGTCAATCCGTGGCCAACTCTGAGTGAAAGACAAAGAAGCAGACATATAGGAAGGTATACTAGGTAAAGATAGCGAGACTGACAGACACACATAGAGAGGCGGACACAGAGAGAGAGAGGGAGAGAGAGAGAGGGAGAGAGAGAGGGAGAGAGAGAGGGAGAGAGAGAGGGAGAGAGAGAGGGGGAGAGAGAGAGGCAGACAGACAGTGAAAGGAAGGTAGGGATGGAGAGTGAGACGAACATAGACAGATTGAGAGAAACCCATTTTTTAATTAATCTTCGTTTATTGGTTCTGGAGAAGAAGAAGATCAAAGTTTTGTCTGAAATAAACAGAAATGAGAAAAGACAAAGAAAAGACCAAAGTCCCGATAATAATATTATGCAGGACCAGAAATTAGTAATCAATACAGATGATAACAAAGAACTCAGTAAATCAGATTCGTGTAATTACTCGACGTTACATCTTGTGACATATTCAAAATTGGTAATGAAAAAAAATCATATTTATGATCACATCAGAAAATAATAAAATTAGAAAATAATAAAATTAGAAAATAATAAAATTAGAAAACTAAGGTAAACAGGACGATGAGAGGAGAGACGTTTTCCATCAGTGAGAGGGTTGCGAATTTGCGTTTCTTTAAATAGCAACAAAATGTGCCAAAATCTGGAATGTGGAGAAGAGACAATATTATATATGATCACCGATAGAATGCTTTAAGTAGTACGTATGCCCTATATAAGTCCCAAGAATGTGCTATGGCTAGTATTTGTTTAATGACTCGTGCAACAGATATTATTATGTGTTTTTTCCTGCTTCTATTTGAGCAGAAATGAAATTGAAGCAAACCTGTTATACGGATTCGCTCTAGGCCTATCTAGGCTCTAGGCCAAATTTGTTTTACGTTCATTGATACATAGTTATTATCTATGTTTAAGAAATTGAAAGAGTTCCTCTTTAGGCCTATAGAGACTTTATTTGTAGGCTGTGTTCGGTTTATACTTTATCATCCAGGGTTCAAATAGTATCACCGATGTCCGACAATCCACGATCCTAGTCATATAGAACAATAATGATTATTGCTCTCTCTCTATGTATATATATAAATACAAATATAGATATACATATATATATAATTTACTGTCTTGGAATCGTTTTTGTATCTTGTCGCATTAGGACGATGTATTGAATTGAGTCAAAATGACAAGGAAACCAAAACCCTCCCTGAAACCAAAACCCTCCTTAAAACCAAAACCCTCCCTGAAACCAAAACCCTCCCTGAAACCAAAACCCTCCATGAAACCAAAACCCTCTCTGAAACCAAAACTCTCCCTGAAACCAAAACCCTCCCTGAAACCAAAACCCTCGCTGCTTTCATAGAACAGTTAAAATCGTACTTTCTATGTAATGTCGATAATTAGTTTTATATTTTGCAGCAAAATGTCATGTAAAGCACCCTAGAAGTAGCTTGCTACCGACGGCGATATATAAATGGTCGTAATTACAATCACAATAAGTTCGAATAACAATAAGAGAAGTTTCTGCTCTGAATGAATTAGTAGTCGATCGAGTTTAATGAATTTAAAACTGATGCTTGGCATTGTAATGCATGCATTTTAACTCTCTAGCCCCGCCACATCCAACCAACCACCGACCCAACCAACCACCCAACCAACCACCCAGCCAACCAACCACCTATAAAACCAACTACCCACCCACCCAACCAACCAACCACCCACCCACCCAACCACCCAACCAACCAACCACCCACCCAGTCAACCACCCATCCAATCACCCACCCAATCAACCACCCACCCACCCAACCACCCAACCAACCACCCACCCAGTCAACCACCCATGCAATCACCCACCCACCCAATCAACCACCCACCCACCCAATCACCCACCCAACCAATCAACCCACCCAATCAACCACCCATCCAATCACCCACCAACCCAAATCAACCACCCAACCCCCCACCCAACCAACCAACCACCCACCCAATCAACCACTCATCCAATCAACCAACCACCCAATCAACCACCCACCCACCCAACCCCCTACGTCACTTCCTGTTAAAGCGACGGTCTTCCTCATAATATGCTCATCTCTTAAGTCAATAGGAATCTTAGCATTTCAATTAGAGTTCCTCTCTATCTCTCTCCATAACTGTCTCACTTGTTATCTTTCTATGTTTCTGTCTGTCTTTCAGTCTGTCTGTCTGTCTGTCTGTCTCGCTCTCTCTCTCTCTCTCTCTCTCTCTCTCTCTCTCTCTCTCTCTCTCTCTCTCTCTCTCTTCCTCTCTATCTCTCTCTCTCTCTCTCTGTACACACGTAGGTGTACATAGTAGCCGCATATAAAATTGCGGACGTTGTCTAAATACTTCAATTGATGTCACTCTAATGCCTTTGCCGTGCGCGGTCAATGTCCGAGAGGAAATCGATGAGAGTGTGAACAGACTCTGTCTTCGTATCTGTCTCTGTTTGTCTCTTTGTCCATCTTCTACTTACCGTCGGATGATGATGCTGCTTGTTCCTGAGGATGATGATGTTCGAATGGCAAACAATCGTTTTCCTTCTCAAACTTTACCAATAAGTTCTAACAATGAATCGCTCGATCGATCTGTTTCCAATAGTGAATGTCTGCCAATTAGAGAGAGATTCTTTTCCGTCTCTCTTTTCCTGCTTTTCCTTCTATTACATCAGAACGACGACAGACGAAGCATTCAATGCATCCAAAGTAGACGACACCTGCAGCTGGCAATTGATAGACACCCACCCACACACGCACGCAAACACGGACACTGCCGATGGACTGCAGCTCTTGGCGTTCCATCAACCTTATACGACGTCAGTGGGGGACGGACGGACGCAGTCAGTGGCTATGCATCTGTCGGTCCATCAGACGCACACATGGAAAGAACAAAACATGTAACCAAACATGCAGCTCAGGTTGGAATACTTGCTCTTTAACCACACAGAGCAACGGTTCGAACCTCCTCCTCCGTCTCCTTTTC
Source organism: Bimastos eiseni (assembly GCA_959347315.1). Classification (NCBI taxonomy): domain Eukaryota; kingdom Metazoa; phylum Annelida; class Clitellata; order Crassiclitellata; family Lumbricidae; genus Bimastos; species Bimastos eiseni. Next base: position 119,537 of record OY365819.1, on the reverse strand, counting down.
ATCCTCTCTTATTCCTACTCTCCTCTCTTCCTCCTCCTTCTTTTCTTCATCCTCCCTCTCCTCTTTCCTCTTCCTCCCGTCCTCCTTCTCCTCTGAGACGATGTGACAAGGTGTCCAACTGGTTAGAGCGGTCGGCCTGTAACGCGGATGGCGTGGGTTCGACTCCATTTCGATGAGTTACTGCGTAGGAACCTTTAGCAGGTCCTTCGTGCTCAATTCCTCTGCAATTGTGCCATCGAGGCATGCGTAAACTTCTGAACCAATTTAAAGTAGTGCATTATCAAATGACAGTCGTACTGTATTGTATTGGGTACTGTGTAGGTACTGTGTAGGTACTTTGAGCGAGTTCTTCACTCATAAGTGCTCAGCGTTATTTATACTCCTTAGCATCTGGGAAGAAAATCTAAATGTCAACTGCTGCAGAACTATTTGTATTTCATATTTGAACAGGCAGTTGCTGGTCAGCACAAGAACACACAGACACATAGACACACAGACACATAGACACACAGACACATAGACACACAGACACATAGACACACAGACACACAGACACATAGACACACAGACACATAGACACATAGACACACAGACACATAGACACACAGACACATAGACACACAGACACACACACAGACAGACATATAGAATGTGATGGACACTTGATGAAGTCGTTTGTCGACTTCAGAGTGACGTCTGACGACGTCACTCCACTTTAACGGACAGACAGACAGATAGACAAACGGACGAACACACACACATATATACATACATACACAGGGAGAGGGAGAGAGCGAGAGAGAGACCCAGACGAAGACACGCATACACACAGAGAAACATTACAATGCTGGTCTGTTATTGTTCGCTGAATAGAAATTGGTCGTCTGCTGCTGTTGCTGTTGTTGTTTCCTTTGAGACGATTTCTCCTCATATTAGGACAACTCGAAAAAATAATGCTCTACATAAAAACCTTTGTTGCGTTCAGTAAACGACGTCAGCTGTCTCTTGACGACGCAGTCGCATCACGGTCTCTAAAGGACTGATGGATATTTAATTTATTTAATTTGTCAACTAAATTGATTTAATTAATTAAGATGATTGGGTCAAATTGAATGCGGACGAAACGACGTGTCGTGCGCATTGATAACTACCGTCTTTGTCTGTCCCTCTGTCTGTCCCTCTGTCTGTCCCTCTGTCTGTCCCTCTGTCTGTCCCTCTGTCTGTCCCTCTGTCTGTCCCTCTGTCTGTCCCTCTGTCTGTCCCTCTGTCTGTCCCTCTGTCTGTCCCTCTGTCTGTCTCTCTGTCTGTCCCCCTGTCTGTCCCTCTGTCTGTCCCTCTGTCTGTCCCTCTGTCTGTCCCTCTGTCTGTCCCTCTGTCTGTTCCTCTGTCTGTCCCTCTGTCTGTTCCTCTGTCTGTCCCTCTGTCTGTTCCTCTGTCTGTCCCCCAGTCTGTCCCTCTGTCTGTCCCTCTGTCTGTCCCTCTGTCTGTCCCTCTGACTGTCCCTCTGTCTGTCCCTCTGTCTGTCCCTCTGTCTGTCCCTCTGTCTGTCCCTCTGTCTGTCCCTCTGTCTGTCCCTCTGTCTGTCCCTCTGTCTGTCTCTCTGTCTGTCCCCCTGTCTGTCCCTCTGTCTGTCCCTCTGTCTGTCCCTCTGTCTGTCCCTCTGTCTGTCCCTCTGTCTGTCCCTCTGTCTGTCCCTCTGTCTGTCTCTCTGTCTGTCCCCCTGTCTGTCCCTCTGTCTGTCCCTCTGTCTGTCCCTCTGTCTGTCCCTCTGTCTGTCCCTCTGTCTGTCCCTCTGTCTGTCCCTCTGACTGTCCCTCTGTCTGTCCCTCTGTCTGTCCCTCTGTCTGTCCCTCTGTCTGTCCCTCTGTCTGTCCCTCTGTCTGTCCCTCTGTCTGTCCCTCTGTCTGTCTCTCTGTCTGTCCCCCTGTCTGTCCCTCTGTCTGTCCCTCTGTCTGTCCCTCTGTCTGTCCCTCTGTCTGTCCCTCTGTCTGTCCCTCTGTCTGTCCCTCTGTCTGTCTCTCTGTCTGTCCCCCTGTCTGTCCCTCTGTCTGTCCCTCTGTCTGTCCCTCTGTCTGTCCCTCTGTCTGTCCCTCTGTCTGTCCCTCTGTCTGTCCCTCTGTCTGTCCCTCTGTCTGTTCCTCTGTCTGTCCCTCTGTCTGTTCCTCTGTCTGTCCCTCTGTCTGTTCCTCTGTCTGTCCCCCTGTCTGTCCCTCTGTCTGTCCCTCTGTCTGTCCCTCTGTCTGTCCCTCTGACTGTCCCTCTGTCTGTCCCTCTGTCTGTCCCTCTGTCTGTCCCTCTGTCTGTCCCTCTGTCTGTCCCTCTGTCTGTCCCTCTGTCTGTCTCTCTGTCTGTCCCCCTGTCTGTCCCTCTGTCTGTCCCTCTGTCTGTCCCTCTGTCTGTCCCTCTGTCTGTCCCTCTGTCTGTTCCTCTGTCTGTCCCTCTGTCTGTTCCTCTGTCTGTCCCTCTGTCTGTTCCTCTGTCTGTCCCCCTGTCTGTCCCTCTGTCTGTCCCTCTGTCTGTCCCTCTGTCTGTCCCTCTGACTGTCCCTCTGTCTGTCCCTCTGTCTGTCCCTCTGTCTGTCCCTCTGTCTGTCCCTCTGTCTGTCCCTCTGTCTGTCCCTCTGTCTGTCTCTCTGTCTGTCCCCCTGTCTGTCCCTCTGTCTGTCCCTCTGTCTGTCCCTCTGTCTGTCCCTCTGTCTGTTCCTCTGTCTGTCCCTCTGTCTGTCTCTATCCTTATATCGCTGTAAGGCACATGGCGATTGTGTCCTTGACACTGTAGCTGCCTTCCTTAAGTCTCGGTCGATGTCCGTCTGTCTTTGTCTAGATCTGTCTCTGTGGTTATGAGTTCGTGTTGCCAGTCGTGGTCTTGTCTCTTGTGTCGTCATTGTTCCTGGGTCGTGTCTTGCGTGAATTGCCTCTCCCTTGCCCAGCCCCCTCCCGCCCCCTCCCACCAACTCAAGGTCAGTGAACCGTGGCGGTCAAAAGCTGAAAGGATGCATTCAGCTGGGCGTCATAGAGAGACCCAGACGAATAGACAAACAAACGGTGCGAGGAAGAGAGACAGAGAGATACGTACACACACAGAGAAGGGACTTTAGCGCAACTTTAACCAGCTGACGGACGAGAGAGAGTAAGAGACAGACAGAGACAGAGACAGAGAGAGAGAAGGAAGAAGAAGAAGAGAGTGTTGAGGTTGTTGTAGATTGGAATGGAGCAGACAGATCATGGGCGGACCAGAACGATCGTTTTGAGAGTCTGTCTTTACGAGGAAACCATGCGAACCGTTTCATCGTAGGACGAGGCCATTTAAATGTCGTCCGTCTGTATGTCATATGTTAGAAGATCATTATCGGCATCTTCTTCTTCTTCTTCTTCGTTGTTGTTGTCTATTGAAAGGCCGGTCATCGTAATCAGCTGATGAGAAGATGTCTGCGATCGTTCATCATCTTCGGTTGCTCTCTGTTTCTCTTCTTCTGTCGATCCTTGTCAATCGGATGATACAGGCAGAAACATCCTATGAAGGGTAAGAGGCACTCAAAATGTCTCTCTCTGTCTCTCTCCGTCTCTCTCTGTCTTTTTCTGTCTCTCTGTATCTCTCTCTGTCTCTGTCTGTCTTCTTCTGTCGATCTTTGTCAATCGGATGCTACAGGCAGAAACATCCTATGAAGGGTAAGAGACACATGACAAACCACACAGATCTCTCTGTTTTCTCTCTCTCTTTCTCTCTCTCTCTCTTTGTCTCTATCTCTCTGTCTCTCTCTGTCTGTTTGTTTCTGTCTCTCTCTTTCCTTTTCATGCAGCGTTTCCAGCTTTCTTCCTCTTAACCCATCCGCAATGAAATGAATTGGAGCACTTATATAGTGCCACTCGATATCATAGACGCTCACGATTCAGGATCGCTCTCCTTGAGATGGGAAGTGACCGAGGGTCGATACGAGGCATGAGGATGAAGGAAAGATGGGGAAAGAGTCGACGGAGATACTTGGAATGAGAAAGTTGTCGAGAGTTGTAGATCAGTTATGGATATTTTAAGTGAATTCAATCTGGCATTTTTAGCCCAAGAAATAATTAAAGATGGAAGTGATATGATGTTGCGTATACATGGTGACGGAACTGGTATTCAGCTTTGGAAAAGCTGCAGAGACTTAATTCTGGTGAATTTAGGGTTGAGGAAAATTGGAGTTTGAGGTTGTCCTTGGTCAATGGGGGTTGCAGTGGTGACGGTACAGTATGGACCGGATGCGACAGAGGTCTCGAATGCAGAAGAAGCAGGAGCGTGAGAGGTTGGAGATGTGAATAGAGAGGGAGAAAATAATATGGATCAACGGAAGGATTCGGAGCCAGTCGATAGGTATGTGAAATGGTCAGGAATTTCCTAGCTTTATTAAGAAGGGTGGAAGGTAAAGGGTGGTGAATCTTGGCGTTGATGGAATTAGTCTATTGAGAACGTGGGTGTTTTGAGAGATGTGGGCGGGGGAGAGCGAATGGAGAGAAATAAGCTGTGTCGACTCCCAATACCACATATCCCGTGGAGAGACCAGCGCTAAGAGGATTCTCTAAGGGACTAAAGGGTGTGGTATAATAAATTATGGAAAATGTGGGGAAACATTGCCAAGAGAGCGAGGGGATTTCGAGCATTAGCCCGAGGTGATAATCAATCAATCAATCAATCAATGCCATTTATATAGCGCCTCTTCAAAATAACTATTCAGAGGCGATCCCAACCCGTGGAGATCCGGTCAAAGAGGAAAGTCTTGAGAAGTTTATGGAAAGAACCAGACAGGTCGCGCGGGAGAGAGCGCAGGTCAGATGGGAGGTTGCTCCAATCACTGGGACCCACAATATTATTGCGATAGCTCCATTTTGTTTGGTGGCAGTGTGAGCATGGGGAACCACAAAGTCACCTCTAGAGGCCGAGTGAAGAGATCGACGGCCAGAGCAAGCTGAAGTTAAGGTGAACAGATCCCGAGGATAGACAGGCGCATTGCCCAAGACACAGTGCCAGACAATATAGATGATCCTATACTGAATGCGCTGCTGAACCGGAAGCCAGTGAAGGACGTCCCGCATGGACGTAGAGATGTGGCAAAATTTAGGAACACCACCAATCAAACGAGCTGCGGCCGTAGAACTCTCTAATAGATAACCCATTAATAAAAATAATAGGTGTCTAGGACAAGTAGGATTGGAACGAGAGTTTGTTATCAGTTGATGCGTCGGGCAACAGTCACCCGGCGCAATAGAAGCTGTTCTGATGATTAGCTAGAAAGGCCAGAGAGGCCAACCAAGAAGAGAGAGGTCGACTAAGAAGTGGGAGAAGACTGTGTCAATGACGTCGAATGCGGTGGAGATACCGAGGAGACAGAAGCACGAGACTTCCTGAAGAGTTTATTGTGCATGAAAGTAATTGGTCTCTCAGTGGAGTGGTTGGGATTAAGGAATGCGTTGGGAGAGAGGAAGCCGTTTAGCCGTGCAGTTAGGTATATAGGAAACAAAATTGGGGATGGAATGTTGACTGAACAGGTTGTCTTTGAAGATATTTACTTTTACGAGAAAGGGAGTAAATGCCAGAGGCCATTCGGAAGTTGTCAACGGAGAGTGATAGATTGAAATTTTTATCATTTGGTCGATAGCAACGAGGGCAGAGAAGGGGCGTATGGAAGATGTCAGAAGAGAGTTTGTATTGCCAACATTCATTTCTGAAGCGTGTGATTTATTATTTTTTCGCTTAAATGTGCGCCGTATTTCTACGTCATTCATTATTAATCATCAATTGTTTCGTGTTTGTTGCGTCGTTTTCGTTGCCGTTGGAGTTGTAATGACAATCCATCAGTAAGTCTAAAAACGGAGTTTCATCGAAGGACTAAAATGGTGCGCATACTACCATAGCTACAAGTGTCGACAGGAGTTAGAATGGTGCTTTCTGTCTATGCCTACCTGTCTGTGTATGTCTCTCTGTGTCTATATCTGTCTCTCTCTCTCGCTCTCTCTCTGTGTCTGTGTGTCTAGGTATCGCTGTCTATGTCGTGACCATCAGTGAGATCAAAAACGACAATGAAATGAGATATAATTCTCTGTCTGTCGGTCTGTCTCTCTATCTGTCTTTCTTTCTATCAGTCTCTCTGTCTGTCTGGCTCTTACTTCTGTTTGTCTCGATTGATGCTCTTTAATGCTTTGGACGCGCAATGTGACTCCGTGAGTGATTTTAATATTGCAACGAAAGATTCGCATATATAGCAAAAGAACACAATCTCTCTCTCTCTCTCGCTGTTTCTCTTTCTCTCTCTCTCTCTCTCTCTCTCTCTCGCTGTTTCTCTTTCTCTGTCTCTGTCTCTGTCTCTGTCTCTGTCTCTCTCTCTCTCTCTCTCTCGCTGTTTCTCTTTCTCTGTCTCTCTTTCTCTTTCGTGATCTCTCTTCTTCTCACCATTTTATTTTTTCTTATTCTGGCTTTCTCTCCCATTTCCTCATGTTGCTTCTGTTTTTCATTATCCTCTCCTTCCCTCTCTATGACTCAGTCACTCTCTCGCTCTCTCCATAAATCTTATATGTATATACATATACATTAAAGATACCAGAGGTGTAACATGCGGGGGCAGGGGTCGCCGGCCCCAGTTTTAAAACTGGGGGAAAGCCCGCCTAGTTTTAGTGCTCAGTGTCCCTAAAATCTGTTCTATTTTCATGTTTCTCCAATCGCTTTTTTTATTTAATGATTAAGGCATTGTGGGTGAATAAATGTCCAACAGTTCAAAGTTTGTTTTTACGATTTTTTTCTTTTTTATTGCAGGTATAAAAACGGTCATTTACAAAGGAGAATAATGCATGTTTGGTTATTTATTCAGCTATAATGTATCACCTTGTTCCCACTCAAAATACAGAAAATTTCTGACAGTAGAATATTCATTATTGACTAAAAAAATAGTATAGTGGTTGGTCTACAATCATGAAGTAAAGGTTCTTATCCCTACAAGGGCACAACTTTGATTGGAAATGACTGGTGGGACATGCACCTCCTAGCCAACACCTCTATCATGAGAAGTTCCTAGCATGGACGACTTGAGTGGAGCTGCTCTCTTGGTGATGGAGGCTGATGAAAGACTGTGTCGAACTGTAGTTCCGCAATATTATCATGTCGTGCACGGTCGGTCTTTCCTCCAGCCATCGTCCGAGTCCACAATCGTGACCCCATGACTTCCATCTGCAGTTTAAGTATGACAAAAATTGTATCCCAGTGAATCCAATTTACGAATTTAAAGTTGTCCCGTTGACTCCTTATATTGAATTGGACGAACAACTCACTCATATGGAAATTGGCAATACTAAATTAGTTTCTGCTATTGATTGCAATGTGTCAACCAAGTAATCTCACAATAAACGAGTGTTACTGACCTAACCCTTCAAGTGGGCAGCTCCGAGAGTGAGTGATGAAGGGGTTTCCACTTTAATATGCAAAGGCCATGGAAATAATGTTGTAAGTAAGTGCTTCATACCCTCATAGCAATCTCAGGTTAGCTCAAGTACTGCTCTTCCACCTAAATCCCAACTGTAATTAAGAATTTGCCTATTTAATTTTGACATTTGCCTTGTTTTCACCAGCAAAATGTACTCGACCATCTTATAGCCACATCATAGTTATTTGTAGTCATTGATTAAACAGATCCTAATCAAAACTCTGGCAGATTAAGTAAGTAATTGTGAAGGCGCTAGAGAAATTTCTGTAGATATGCATATTAAATATTAGATGTAATTAACTTATACGTTGTCACGAAGCTTGCGGCAAGTGAATGCCAAAATTTATTTGGCATTCAGCCCATGGGCTGTTGTAATTACCATGTTACAAGCCTCATGATGGTGGAAAATATTAATTTGGATGCAATTTTACTGTATATTGTACAAAATATTAGGCCTACTTTATAGAGTATACTTTAAAAGCGTCCTGAATATCTCATTTCTATGGAGTAATTATGATAAGATGACTTTTGTTAAGATAATTTTTGTATGCCTATTTAAAAAAATTCCTTGGATGCAAAATTCGAGTAGTATTTTACAAATTATGCCCCCCCACTTTCAAAACCTTGGTACACCTCTATAATGTTTCTCTCACTGGTCTTCATATTAACTGAAGACTACATATATTATATTATGATATATATATAATATATAAATTATATATGAATATTTACGAGTAATTATGATTCTATATTTCGACCGTTCGCATGTATTTTTGACTTTTTTGTGTCCAGTCACTGGGACCTCCTTCATACCCGTACCAGTCACACGAATACACACACACGCACCCATGACAATGTGTGAATGAGTCAATAGGGCGGCGACCACATTTACACATCCGTGGCACGAATCACTCATACGCACACAATGAAACATTTAGAATTCAACAAACGAATGATGTAAGAAGCGTTTCCTTAACAAAAACGTCACAACACACACTTACTGACCGCACGATGTCGTCACTGAAGCCATTCTCTCGCTGGGTGTTGCTGTCAAAACCATCGAAGTATAAGTCGTGTGAGCTCAGCCCTCTTCCGCTATTACTCATCGATGACTTCTGGATGGTAGTTTTCTTGTTGCTGCGTGGAACTACTTTGGCGACGGATACCCTCGGCAATATGCAAAATATTCAAATCCCCTATAGTAGCGATGAATCCGTGTTGTACTTCATGCATGAAACTTATGCTAAAGTCTGTTGGTTATCATCGCTGACAGCGATTTTTTAATAAGTGCCTTTCACGCATCAATCTTCAAATAAAAATCTTTTAAAAATATTTTGCATATTGCCGAGGGTATCCAACACCCAACGAGAGAATGGCTTCAGTGACGACATCGTGCGGTCAGTAAAAGATTTTTAAAAAGATTTTTAGTGTTTTTCTCTAAAGCTAAAAGTGATTGAGTTTATGTTCTTTTTTTGTTGTCTCATAAATGTGTACAGAGTAAGGCAGCTGAGATCTGTAATGGTCGTAACTATCGTCATCATGTTGCTGGTTTTGTTGTTGTCGTTGTTGTTGTGGTTCTTGTTGTTGTTGTTGTTGCTCATGTGTTGTTGTTGTTGTTGTGCAGTGACGAAGTCATTGAAGTATTCGTCAACGGAAAGGAGAAGCTGGATAATTTCACGTTGATGGTGAATCGATTTCAGGTGAGCGAGAAAGACACAGAAACACACACACAGACACGGAGAGAGGCAGGGAAAGACCGAGAGAGAGAGGGTGGAAAGAGAAAGAGAACGAGATACGAATTTTTTTACATGTTTTACTATGATGAATTTCTTGTTTCATAAGCATTTTATCTCAAAAGCATTTTTGCTATAATTGATATCTTCATTTTTGCTATTATTGTTATCTTCATTTTATCTTCTGATGAGGATCTCTTCAGATAAACTTTTCGCAATGCGTTTTACTCCTTTTAACGACGAAGTTTCTTAATGAAGTCGGATTCAAACACTAATCGTAATCGTAATATCAACATTTCTACAGCGCCCACAAAAGCGAAGTCGCGGGAAACAGCGTATTCACAGGCGCTTAAACACTAAGCTAATCGTTCGTTATAAGTACGAGATTCAGAGAACGAAAGGCAATGCATTTATTACGAGTAAGTACTTGGTCGTTAAAGATAACTTTGTGAATGTTGCGCATGACAGGTGAATCTGTGGAAGGCACCTGTTGCAGGCACTGGGAAGTCTCTTGCCCACGTGACCTCAGCTGATAAACACCGATTTAAGGAGGAATTGCGAAGAGCCGACATCTCTTATCGAACAGTCATCGAAAACCTACAGAAGTAGGAAGACAGTCGTTCTCATTCTCAGAGTAGACCCAACATGTACTACATGTAAACGATCAGAATGAAATCTCAAATACACAACCAACAATCTCAGTTGCATTCTGTTGAATCCCAGATAATAATATGACTTACTTTTCTACCGCGTTTCAATTTATTATCTGACCCAATTCCTGATGATCTAAATTAGTTCTAAGCCTCTAGTCAGACATCAGGAATATGCATGCATACATACATACAAATATACATACATACATACATACATACATATATACATACATACATACATACATACATACATAAATACATACATACATACATACATACATGCATACACACACACATACATAGACACACACATACATACGTGCATGCATGCATACATACTTACATGCATACATGCATACACACATGCATGCATACATGCATACATACATGCATGCATACATACATGCATACATACATACATACGTACATACATGCATACATGCATACATACATACATACATACATAAACAAGTACATAAAGTAGGTACATGCAATCACCTGATTGGCTGAGTTTGTTTTCGTTGTCTAAAGGCAGATAGATCGAGAGAGAGATTCAAATCCAGTCGAGGGGGTTGCTCTTCCGTGGATGTCGACGGGGAGAAGACGGAGCAGCCACCGAAGGAGGAGGAGGAGGAGGGCGACGACGGCGCATAGCATCGTGGGAAAGTATGCAACATATGAAGAGATCTGTGATTGGCTGAGAGCGACGTCGCTCGCATTTCCTAATGTCACTCGCTTAGAGGTCATCGGAAAGACGTTCGAAGGACGTGACCTTCTCGTGCTCAAGGTCAGTGTTCAATGACCTTGGAGAAAGGCAAAGGTCAGTTCACCCACCATCACTGTAAAGCATTGAAATTAAATAAAATCAAAAGTGCTTTACTGCAGCCAATTGAGATCAGGTACATCAATACTGGTTGCGCAAAATATACCTGATTATTATTAGCTAAAATTTGAGCCCCAAAAGGGACGCTAATCCCGCTGGATAGGGACACCTGTGTAGCAATCATATCCAACTAGTAAATGACAATTTCTCTTGATTACAACTTAAATATAAAATGCAACAAGAAACCAAGTGAAAGAAATGAACAGTGCTTATAACAGAACTCCACTAAAGGCAGTCATCTGCACCATTACAGCATATTTTTGGACACTTGATGTTTGGTGTAGTAATTAGGAATTAATTAGGAAGGCTAGAGGTCGTGTGCTCAAGAAATTTTATGTGTGCGACATTTTAGAAACGGTTCACACGTTTGCGCGCAGGTCCGAACTGAATGCGATGGATACTTAAAATTAAGACGATATTTAAGTCTATGGTGATAAGTTCTGATATCATAAGTAAAGTTCCTTGCATAACGATATATTACATAGTTTCATAAAACGAAATCGTGACTCGTTGTTATTTCATAAGTAAATTTTAAAACAATGTATAATTTTGTAAACTTATTATGTAATATAAATTATTCTTAAATTCTTCTCAATATTTTTGGACATGATCACTTTCATAAACTTCTAAGAGTTTTGCATGCTTAATTAATTGTGATGTGAAGTGTTCTAATACAGCCGCAGATGACAGACTCGTGTAAAATAGACCTACAAATGCATGCTAACATTGTTTTTCTCTACGATCTTTGGAATTTACCCACTCAGAATAAATCCTAGACTTAATATGCTGCCATATAGAATGTAACTTTTAACTCCTTATACCTTATACAAGGATCTTTTGTGAAAGTGAGCATTTCTAGATGAAATTCTTCTAACCGGTTACGTACATGTAGTTTGGTTTTAAGATTAGGCCTATTCATTAAATTGAAATCCCGTTAACAGTCAACACTTGAAGCTAAAAAAGTTCCTCAAATATCCATCAACTTTAATAGATCTTGAAATCTACAACTAATTTTCGTATGTGACTTAAACAAAATGAAATTGGTTTTAATCTAGATTAAGAAAGAATCTATTTGCACAAAACCGTATAGCAACATCAGCTAACTATATATTAATTACCCGTACCAAAGTTTTCCAAGAGTCATGAGTTGTATCATCAGCAAATAGAATGAAAAAATGTTGCTGAGCCGATAGTCAGATCATTACTTTACTGAAGGAATATCAAAGGACCAAGATTGGAGCCCTGGGACCCCAAATCTTATTAGATTTGCCTCCGATAGCGCACCATTACACGTTGCTCTCTGGGCACGATTATCAAGGTCGCTGTAGAACCATTTTAGTGGTTACCCTCACACCATAATTTTCCAGTTTTTTTCCAGTAGGATACTGTGATTTACTGTGTCGAATGCTTTTGCAAGGGCAAAAAATACTCCCTCAGAGCATTGGATGTATTAGGCTGAATCACCGATAATAACCACATCATCGAATCTAAACTGTGTAATTGATTCTCAGCTAATGATTTCTAAGTTCTTATTGAGTAATTTCTCTTGAGTTACAATCGATGGCCAATCATTTAATGCCAACTAATGAAGTATTGCTAATGAAGAATGTTGAGTTCTCTCTATGTCACTCTCTGTCTATCTGACTCTCTTTATCTTTGTCTGTCTCTGTCTGTCTATATTTATATCTCTCTCCCTGTATCTCACTGTCTTCGTCTGTCTGTCAGTCTGCGCCGATGGATAAACCACTAAATCATTTTCTTTGATTCCAATGTCACGTGTTGTCGCCGTCGTCCATGGAAATGCGATATAATCGGTGACGTCTGAAAGAAATCAAGAGAAACGGGAAGAAAAAGGCAGAGGAGGAGGAGAAGAAGGAGGAGGAAGAGGAGGAGGAGAAGAAGGAGTAGGAGGAAGAGGAGGAGGAGGAGAAGAAGGAGGAGGAGAGTGATGATGAGGAATTGAGATTGACTGCTGTTGCTGCTGTTGCTGTTGCTGCTGTTCAATGAACCATCACTCATTGGCTGCTGTCGTCTGAGACTGATGTTCCTTCCCTTGGAAGCAGAAGGCGTTTCTTAAAGACCTCCAGCCTTCCTTCCTTCCTCTATTCCATCGTCTCTAATCCGATATTCTGCGGAGCAAAGGAACCGTCGTCGTTCAATCGTCGCATTTACTCATTTACTATAAAGAGGAAGAAGGAGGAGGAGAAGGAGGAGGAGAAGAAGAAGGAGGAGACAAAATGATACATCGACAGACAGAGTGATGCGACGGTAGAGATGTAGAGAAAAGGACAGAGAGGAAGAGACACAAGCATATATATATATATATATATATATATATATATATATATATATATATATATATATAGAGAGAGAGAGAGAGAGAGAGAGAGAGAGAGAGAGAGACAGACAGATACAGAGAGACATACAGACATACAGACAGACAGAGATAGTGACAGATGAGAGGCAGATAACGAAATACAGCGACAGAGGTCACGTGACTTATAGCCTGGAGATGAACGTGTTTTCGTTCGCCATCTTCATGTATTGTTAGCAGTGAGATGGATGCTTTTGCCCTCAGACCATTTCCTCACAAGCAAACCACATTGACCCTCAACACGTACCTGAACAAAGAAATTGGGAGTGGGAGAAGGGCGTGGGAGTGGTAGTAATGATGCTGATGGCGGTGATGATGACGATGATATCATGATGTCATGACCGATTCTGGCTTCGTTTCGGTCGACTGTAATTAAGTCACATGAAATCAAATAGTTTCTCTAATTAATTAATTAATTAATTTATTAATTAATTAATTTATTTATTTATTTACGTATTCATTAATTTGTTTAGTAAGAAAAGAAGAATTTTAAATTAGCTTGAATTATGAAGTACGTCTCTTGTCGTAGATTGGTAATCAAAGATCGAAAACAAATAAACCAGGAATCTGGTTGGATGCAGGAACTCACGCAAGAGAGTGGATCACAGTTTCATCAGCCATCTACATGATATCTGAGGTTAGATCCAGACATCTATGCATAAACACTCACTCACTCAGTCAGACAGTCAGTCAGTCAGTCAATCAATTTATCACACAATCAATCACACAGTCAATCACTAAATAAATTACTAAATCATTCAATCAATCAGCCACTTAGGTACACTCTATTTAAAGATGTAGAGCATAAAAATGGGTTAATCGTCACGACATCACGTAGTGACGTCTTCCCGTCTAAGTCACGACACATGCAAAGACGATGAGACAGACAGATAGACAGACAGACAGACGGACGGACGGAAATACAGACAGACAGACAGACCGACAGATAAACAGACAGACGGACGGACGGAAATACAGACAGACAGACAGACAGACGGCCGATGGTGAGTTATTATCCGTTGATGTCAGTGGTCGGAAATGTTTCGTTGAGTGAATGCTGTTTACGCTCTGATTGCTCTCAGACCATGACTACTGGCATTGTACGGACGACTGCGTCTACTTGCATCATCTCCATCACCAGACTACGCTAGACCTGCTTCACCTCCCCCTAGCACTGGCGGCCACTGACTCACCCCCACCTCTGTACCCCCTCCAATCCGATGGGTAGAGTCTCTCTCTCTCTCTCTTTTCTCGCTCTCTCTCTCTGTCTCTCTGAATGCTCTCTCTGTGTCTGCTCAGCTCTGTCTGTCTCTGTCTCTGTCTCTCTGTCTCTCTCTCTCTCTGTCTCTCTGTCTCTCTGTCTCTCTGTCTCTCTGTCTCTCTCTCTGTCTCTCTCTCTCTCTCTCTCTCTCTCTCTCTCTTCAACGGAATTGCCTTTAATCCAGCTCAGAGGCATCAAGAAACAGATCGTAAATTCTACAAGCAAATAATCCTCCACGCAATTCAGCAACAATACAGTCGAGTACCTCCAATGGGTGGGTTGAGTTGGGGTAGTAGGGTAGGGTTGCTGGATGGGTGGGTTGGGGTAGGGTGGGTTGGGGTAGGGTGGGGTTGGTGGATGGGTGGGTTGGGGTAGGGTGGGTTGGGGTAGGGTGGTTTGGGGTAGGGTGGGTTGGGTGGGTTGGGGTAGGGTGGGGTTGGTGGATCGGTGGGGTGGGTGAGTGGGTGAGTGGTTTTAAGTGGAGCCCACGTGTTGCTATGAAACCCATACAAACATACATATTTTATATTAATGCCTGTGGGGGGATGGATCCCATTCTGATGCCGATTATTTATAAATGTCGTTGATGGAAAGAATTGCATCAGCTCTGATGTCAAGGACGAAATACACAAAAAAATTAAAGGATGATGATGGTGGTGACGTGACGGTGATAATAGTGATGATGACGATGATGTTGATGACAATAATGATGATGATGATGATGATGACTATGATGTCCTGCATTGGCTTCCTGTCTCGCAGCGCATCAGCTACAGGATAGCAGCGCTTGTCTGGTGATGCCTTGTTGGCAGCGCTCCGTCCTATTTAGGTAGTCTCTGTTGCCCGGTCTCTGGTTTGTTCTACCGTAGGGGCCGGTAGAGCTCTTGGTTCCTCGGATAGGGGTTAGCTACTAGTCCCACGAGCTCGGTCCTCGATTAACCAGCACCGACCCTTCTCGGTTGTGGGACCCTCCATTTGGAACGGACTTCCGCTAGCACTTCGCATGCTCCCTAGGAAAACTCTGCCAGACTTCTATCGTATCCTCAAGTCATTTTTGTATGACCGCAGCCTGGCTGAG
The DNA here is from genome assembly GCA_959347315.1 of Bimastos eiseni. Taxonomy (NCBI): domain Eukaryota; kingdom Metazoa; phylum Annelida; class Clitellata; order Crassiclitellata; family Lumbricidae; genus Bimastos; species Bimastos eiseni. Next base: position 104,108 of record OY365819.1, on the reverse strand, counting down.
AGCGCCTCTGAGTAGGTTTCCTGAAGGGACGCTATATGTATAAATGAATGAGTGAATGAATGAATGAATAAATAAATGAGCTATGACGATGTTTTGGTTGAGTGATCGTTTTGTTGTCGTTGCTGGTTGATTAGATTCTGACGGACTATTACAACGGAAATGGAACGGAGGAGGAGGAGATGTCGTTGATTGCAAATGTTGATTGGTATTTCCTTCCAGTCGTCAATCCAGACGGATATGCCTACACTCACAACATTAACGGAGTACGAACTCATTCACCAACTAACCACACACACACACACACTCACACACACACACACACAAACACACATCGAAGACGATGAAGATGGTGATAATGAAGAAGAAGAAGAAAATGACGATATGATGATGAAGAAGAAGAAAGACTTGATGCATTAGACAGAAACCAGGAATCTGGTTAAATGCAGGATGTGACGTTGACTTGCCCATCTTTCACTAGGGGCGGTTGTAGGTCGCCTTGCATGACTGAGGACAGTTAAATCCGATTCCCGTAATAGCTTGTCATCACTCGTTCACACTACGTTTGTAATCATACAACAGTTTATCAGTTATAAATTAACGGATAATTATTATTGTTTTTATTATTATTATTACTTATTTATTTATTATTGTTATTATTATCACCTGCTGTTAACTCGTGATTAATCACTGGTTGTACATAACCCCGTGTTAAATGAGAAGTGGCTGTAAAGTTTTTGATAGCGGTGCTTGTATTTCAACCGCAAAATGGCGCTGTTCTCGAGTTTCATCCATTAAGTTTCCATCTAATGTTAATAACTGCAAATATACTTACGATGACTCATATACCTGCTAATAAAACTTCTTCTTAACGCATTATTAGCGCTCGTTGCACATTATTTGAACCTAAGAAAAATCACAGGTCGGCCGTTTCAACCTCATTTGCATACGTTGGACGCAAAAGCACCGGATGCAGTAACGTTTGCGCAAACGCTGTGTGAATAAGTGAAACATTAAAGGGCGGTAGAATGATAGAGACACGTGACTTAGGCAATTATTACTGTTGATTATAAGCTCTACATAAATCGGCCTATGAAACGATTGAGTCAATTCTAATTATGTCATTTGTTTTTGCAATTAATTATAGAATCGACTGTGGCGTAAGAATCGTTCATTTTACGCCAATTCGAGCTACAGCGAAGCGTACAACACGACCTGCCTAGGAACCGACATCAACAGAAACTTTGATTTCAAATGGAACTACTACGGTCAGACAACAACGATGCCACTCATCGCCAGATTTTAACTGTACTCGGCTAAGATTTTGATTAGTGATTATCAACATCTGTAATTCTAACTGAAGGTACTGAACCATTGAGGTTGTATTAAGTAACGCAGCTATTAAACCGTTTTTCTTAACAACTCTGCCAATAGAATATTCTGCAGTCTTTACGATTCAATTTGCACTAAAGGCCTAATCTCACTGACAAAATTGGGGAAAAAAGAGAGCCTCTGCTGTACCATGACGGTGGGCTTACAGTTCTCCTTTATTCCCCCTTGGGGTGCCTACTGCGCTCCCCAAACTGTGTTCCGCGGAACCTTAGGGTTCCGTGAGTGAAGACAAGGGTTCCGCGGAAAACTTTCAGTGTGAACAAATGTAGGCTTATTGCTTAACACATGTGTATAACTTTAAAAATGAATGAGAATTCACAATCATTGTAATCAATATTTGTGTTATTAATCTAGGCCTAAACCAATAACTGTCTCAAGCGTTTATCTTAAGCATTTGTTCCTACAACATAGGTCTAATACGTTTAGCTTTGGACGGGGGAGGGTATGGGTGTGTGTGTGTGAGTGTGTGTGAGTGTGTGTGTGTGAGTGCGTGTGTGTGAGTGTGTGTGTGAGTGTGTGTGAGTGTGTGTGTGTGTGAGTGTGCGTGCGTGTGAGTGTGTGTGTGAGTGTGTGTGTGTGAGTGTGTGTGTGTGTGTGTGTGTGTTATTTGTGTTGCGTTGTGTGTGTAGGTACACTGAATGAGTCTTGTTACGTAACATACTGTGGTCCTTGGCCATCCAGTGAGAATGAGACGCAGGCCATCAAGACTTTCCTCACCAATCACAAATCATCCATCCATGGATACGTCACGATTCACAGCTTCGGTCAACTCTTCATGGTCCGATGGGCATACAGTGCAGACGCTCCACATACTCCGGAATTTAACTACACCGTATGATTACCTTCTTCTCTCTCTGCTTCTGTCTGTACGACTGTCTATCTGTCTGTCTGTATGTATATATGTATGTATGTGTGTATGTCTCTCTATTTCTTTCTCTGTCTCCCTCACTGTCGCTCTCTATCTGTTTATCTCTGTGTTTCGGTCTGTCTGTCTGTCTGCATCTCTCTCTCTCTCTTTTGTTTCTCTCTCTCTCTCTCTGTCTTTGTCTCTGTCTCTCTGTCTCTGTCGTTGTCTCTCTGTCTCTGTTTCTCTCTCACTCACTCTGTCGCTCTGTTTCTGTCTCTGTGTCTGTCTGACACTTCTCTCCATCCCTCTGTCTGTCTATGTCACTAATTTTTATAACGACGCCTTCATGACAGGGATACTTGGCGTCATGGCAGGAACGGCGCAGAAGCTATGACGTACACAAGTAAGCTGGATGCAGGATGCAGCACAATAAGATAAAAACCTCAGAGCTGTGACTGCGGCTGGTTTTCCTCACGGCTATAGATAAAATTACACGTGCTTGAGTATGATGTGGTGTGACATTTTGTTCGGATAGCTATTGGTCCACTCTTGATGTGTTCTGGAAAGTCGAACTCGTCTGTTGACTTTTCGGCTCCTAAAAATAATGTTTTCCATGATGACACTGATTAATTATTTAAATTGAAGCTGGATTATATTAATTCACCTTATCGCCACCTAGCGAATTAAGTTTTATTGTGTTTCTTAGCGTTGGCCAGGGCTGCAAACATGTTGTTTTATATGGCTAGACCCAACCTGAGTCACCCCAGACTTAGGTTGGTTTTTCCACCACCAGAGTACAATAGACGATTTCAAACTGGGGTAGGCTCCTCAGAACTCACGCAGGACGGTTTGCTTGATATCATCACAGTCTTAGCTGCATGTCATTGGAATAAGGTCCTTGAGAAAACTTGTTCATGGTGAATTAAACAGATTACTATATGTGGCCTCTAGGTGACGAGAGGTCCCACATAAGAATAAGAAACATAGTTTGTTGGAAATGAGAAAATAATTTATTACCACCGTAACTTGAAACAAATAAACAACCCGAGAAAGAGCCTCTCACATTCACGTTAGTCCTGAAGCCTATACACGTTACAAGAGCAGTTCGGTTAGGTGTCATACACCTTAAGCAGAAAGCAAAATAATGTCTCGCTAATTTTAGTCTAGAACACAACTTCGACGAACGAACCGTTGCCTCTCGTCCTTAAACAGACACTGGTGGACCACGATAATACTTATCAACGGTTCGAGACAATATTCTATCTAACACTAGATGTGGCGCCATCAGCTCAGCATAGAAGCACCAGCGCAAAAGCTTAGCGAAAGATCCACAGTTTAAATAGACAAATCGTCCATCCATTCAGCACGTTCCTCAAACAGTTCTCTTACCTATTTCTTATCCAGATAATCAGATATAGTAATTATACAGAGTTCTTTAGCTCTTTAGCTCTTTCTTTAGTTCTTTAGTCCAATCGAACCGTTAGTAAGTCGATGGCGTTTAGGGGACATCCAACACTATGGAAAAACACTTGTTTTGTTTGATTGACAGCTGGAGGTGGCCAATGAAGCCGTAGAGGCCATCAACCGAACAAGTGGTTTCATCTACATCACAGGAACATCGCCAGAGGTTCTCTGTAAGCATTCGTCCATTCAACGACAACGATGCCACATTTTCCGTTTTCTTCCTTCATTCATTCGTTCGTTCGTTCATTCATTCATTATTGCATTAATCGTTTGACTGTTTGTCTTCGTGGCTCTTTGAATCTTGACCTTAAACCGAGCCTGACCTAAACTGTATATATATTCTACGTATGAATGTATGTATATGTTGCAAAACGATTAAAAAGTCTATAATGAGGCATATCATTTTACCATAAAAGAAATTAGCAAACAGAAAATCATAAGCAATGTCTTGATGACCCTTGATCCCTTTAAAAGGCGTGTAAAGCCAAGTCAAACGATGTTAAATTACACCTAAAATAACTTAGGCAATTCCGCAAAAATATAATATGCATAAAGAGACAGGTTGAAAGCACTAGAAATCAACGCTGAGAAAAGTTACTTAGAGGCGGAAACCACATTTTAGTGTGACATGGAACATTCTTGAAGACCTCATAAAAAATTACCATTGGTGGCCACATTGAGTAGTTGCGAGTTGGAGGAGAGCAGCATTATCAAAACTTAATAACTATTTCACAGAAATCACAAATTCTCTAGTTGGCAACCTTCTTATTGCAGTCCAACAACGGGAGAAATATTAAGAGTGATCATTATCTTGAATCTTTCGGTCTTGCTGAAATCTTAGCGAATGAAACAATTGCAATTAGAAACTCGTTAAGTTTAACATTTGAGAGGCATAGATGACATTGACCCATCATACATTTGTATTTTCTAGTCTTCCACTTTCTTGTGGCTACCATAATATTGGATAAAACCATTCACTGATTTTTCAACACTTGTATTTCCTACATCCCAAAAAATATGCCAAAAGTAATTCCTATTTTCAAAAATAGATTTCGATATCATTAATCATGATTTTCTATTTATGAAACCAATGAACTATGGCATCCGTGGCCCCAATTAAACTGGTTTAATACCTAAAATAAATGGAAAATGGGCACCAACTTCTTTACTACATCTATACTTATTTCATATTTGTTTTTGTGTCCTACAGGGATCGAGCCTGGGTCTTTTTCTGTTTTCCTTATAATATCTTCGACTTATACCAAACGTTTCGCCCAGTATTTTTTTATCCTATTTGCTGAAAACTTCCACTGAATGGTCGACACGTGTGTGCACTTCTGAACTTATTGTAAGGGGGGGGGTACAATGTCAAGAGACAGTAGTATTCTGTGTTGTATTGTATTGTATTTTATTGTATTGTTAGGAGGAAGATCTTGAATTTAATTGAAAGAGAAAGAGAGGGAGAGAGAGAGCAGGAGAAGAGAGAGCAAAAGGGAGAGACACAGAGAGAGACAGTCATCTCTGGGAGCGGGAGAAAGCAAGGTAGAGAAAGAAGAACCGTATATATATATATATTATATATAGATATATATATATACACATATCCCTGATTGATCTGATGATGAGAGGTGAGATGTGTCTGGTGGTTGTCTGTGTAGATGAGTTCAGTGGTGGTTCTGGTGATTGGGTTAGAGCCAATACTCCCATCAGACATGTCTACGATGTCGAACTGCGCGACCAAGGAGAATTCGGATTCATTCTTCCGGCGGAAAACATTCTTCCTGTTGGACAGGAAATCTGGGAAGCGATCAAAGTGGTTGCGGCGCATGTCCTCGAAGACAACCCAACGACAACTGACGACCCGACGACAACCGATCACACAACGACAACGGCTACCTATAGGAACGGGCAGATAAAGATATTCCCTCATCCTCTGCTTTTCCTTGGTTCGTTGGCTCTGGTCTCAAGTCAATGGATCTGAGATCTACACTCATCTCCGAAAGACAAGTGGTTCCTCCTCCTCCTTCTATTCTTCCTCCTCCTTCTCTACTTCCTCTTCCTCCTCCTAGTCATCATTTTCATACCATTACGCTCCCTATTATGTGCCATGCTCCTCTTAGTCTAATATTCACATTTATTCTTAGTCCTGTAAGAACGCTCAAGGGTTCTACTTAAAACTAGATCTACTATTATACTAGATACTTAATAAGTTAGATTATGTTAGGGGCAACTAGCTACACATGAAGAGACAGTTCAGATACAAACTATCTTTATTAAACAAGGAATAGATAAAGTATAACATAAATATGGTTGTCTAAATACAGAATGATATAAATACTCGCAAAGTGATACTGATGTGGGATGCTAGAGGTTGAACATGAAGCTAAGTTATTAATAAATTATATATATTATAATAGACAGTTCTGTCGCACTAGATACCTGATAATTTCGGAAGTCAGACTGCAAAGTTCCTAACAGTGCTCTAGCATATAAGTGAGTTTCCTCAGCCAAAGAGGAAACTGGCCTATCCTAGAACAGACTACTTTGATTGGCCAACTACTGACCACTCAAGGTATCCCTAGAATGTGGTTTGACTGTAACTGCTAGAGCCTACACGAGTGACTGACAGAACCTATACTGTCTGAATTAGTGAATGTTCATCTAAAACTAATGTATAATAATGATCTATATATATAATTTGTTCGAGGCTATCTATCGTAATGTAATGTACAGAATAATCACGGTTACAGTCCTATTTATCCTCTACTTCCTCCTCCTCCTATGCCTAATTCTCCTGTTCCTCCTCTCCCTTCTTCCTCCTCTGCCTCCTACTTCTCTTCCACCTCCTCTTCCTCCTCCTTCTCCTCCTTCTCCTCCTTCTCCTCTTCTCATTCCTCTTTCTCCTACTTGTTCAGTCCTTCCTCTCCAGTCGAAGTCGTTCCTGAGTTTCAACGGCCGAGACATTTTATTGTTTTTATAATTACTAATTAGATGTTAATTGGACAAAGCTTCTAAGAAATCTGATGACACCAGTCTATTCTGAGTTTTCTGTGATCTTTTGTGATAAAAAAGACAAAGACAAAGACGTGATACTGAGATTCTCTTGCTTCTGTCGTCTGTCACTCACGAAGGCTACATGTAGGGTAACCAATGAAAGGGATTGACACAAAGTACCTCTGCATCTCTCCCTTTCTCACTCTCTCTCTCTCTCTCTCTCTCTCTCTCTCTCTCTCTCTATGTCCGTCTTTCTGTCTAATCACTTCCTTTTGTGTCTTTCTGCTTATCGTGACCAACTGACTATTTCAGTTTCTCATAGAGAATCCATAAATTCACTCAGTTAGAATAAGACTTCACAAATTAAACGATTTTCTGAAGTCAACGAATTTCGCATCGAGTGGGAAGGAAGGACACTAGACGCAGTCAGTGAATGTTTCCTCTTCTGAGGTTCACGAGAAGAACAAGAGTGACGTCGTCATTTCTAAGTGTCGCCGTCGTCTTCGTAGATATCGTTACCGATGTATTTCGGATAGAATAGAATGACAATAGCAGAAATTGTCATCAACCAAAACAATAGCCAGAAGAAAGCCCGATCGAGCACCTGCGCCAACTCACGCCACTCCTCCACACTACTCCACTTACCACCACCACCACCACAGCCAATGCGACGCAACGCTTTACCACCCCCACTCCCACCGGGAGAGGAGAGTGGACCGTGAGCGGTGACCTTGTGCCTCAGCCAAGGTCGAGGTCTCGTTCGGATTGCCTCCTGAAGAAACGTAGAGATTTTGCTGCTGCTGTGCTTTGGTCGTCTGAGGCGACGAGGTATCTTCTCATCGTCTGGTCCTTCGTTGCCATTGACAACGGCAACAGATGGCGCCATTTTGTCAATGGCGTCATCTGACGTCAGTTCGAAGCGTGACCTTCGCTTCCAGACGTCATCCGTTGGTTGGATCTCTTGGCCAAAGGTCATCTGAAATCGAGCAAAGGTTGTCTGGACGCAGACGACTCGAGCGACGTAAGAGAAGACGAATCGTCTGATCCAGAAAGGAATGGGACGATGGAAAGGACCTCTGTGATGGATATTAAGGACGAGGACAGTCATACAGATGGAAAGGGTTCCCAAGGTCATCGTTGCCATCAGGTAGGTCACTGATAATCAATACACAGACAGATCAATCAACGAATCAATCAATCAATCAAATCAATCAATCGATCAACCAATCAATCAATCAATGCAATCAATAGCAGACCTTTGCAGAGAACGTAACCATGAGATCACCTGCTGCCTTCCCTGTGATAAGAAATGGTCAGCGAAGCATATACGCTAACACAACAGTAGCAATGGCGACCAAGACCCCGTTTCATATTACATAGGAAGGCAGCAGGTGATCTCATGGCTACGTTCTCCTCGAAGGTCTGTTCCAAGACCCGATGAACATATATCAGCTAAGTCTTATGAATATTCAGGAACCAACAAGCAACTATATCAGTTTTATAAGCCATAGAAAACGACGACGAGGCTGAGCAAAGTCCAAACAACATAATGTAACAGAAGATCAACAGCTTGTCAAAAAATAGGATTGCGAATATTCATGTGTAGAATCATGAATATTCATTAACCAAACATTGACAAAGTGCCACGAATATTGTGGCCATAACCAACACCTATGGTTTTATTGATAACTGAATATATAGCTGTTATCTATATCAATTAACCTTTAATCCATTGAACTCCTGAACTTTCGAGTATATAGATGAAGACCCCTTCAGTCGTCATATGACGAATCTTAGGGTTAGAGTCAGAAGAAGTAAACCTCTCCTCTTCGTTGTTGCTCAGTTCTTGTATGTGTGTGTGTGCGCGCGCGCGTGCGCGTGCGTGCGTGTGTGCGTTCGTGTGTGCATGTGTGCGTGCTTGCGTGTGTGTGTGTGTTGTGTGTGTGTGTTGATTTGACTGTGGTTGAACCGACCGATGAGTGGAATTGCGAGCGATGTTCTTGGAATGTTGTCAGCGATCATCAGGAGAAAGACAGTGAAAGCGAGGAGAACGGAGATTCCAAGGGAGATCTTTTCTCCTGCATCAGGTGGAAGACAGAATCCGATCATGATTAGGATGGATAGCATGACACATGGAAGGACGATGTTCATTATATAGAACTTGTATCTTCGTTTCAAGTGAAGCATGAAGACTACGTGAGCGTATCCATCACCAGACGGAAAGCTGAGCATCGTTACGTTCCACTTGGCTGACGTTGCACACACCTCCCACTCGCCATTCATGCGGAAATCGTGCGTTGAGATGACACTGGATGCATTTGTTATGTTCATCTTGGAGCTGGAGTAGGAGTAGGCTCCGATCAACAGAGGGCAGTGCTGTATGTCGAAGGGGAAGTAAGCTATGTTTATGTCACAGGTCGTTCGGAAGATACCCCCTGGCTCCCAATGCAGGAGACCGTTGCTATGCAACAGGACACGGATGCGATCGAAGTCAGGAATCAATTCATCTGCTCTACGAGGGAACATCACAAACAACAGCGCATCAAATGACAACATGAAACAATAACACTCCTACTAGTAATGATAATAATAATAACAACAACTACAATGATAATACAAATAATTATAATGATAATAATAATAATAATAAGAAGAAGAAGAAGAAGAAGAAGAAGAAGAAGAAGAAGAAGAAGAAGAATGGTACTAACTACAATGATAATACAAATAGTAATACTGATAATAATTCCAAAAAAAATAGTACTAGCAATGATAACAATGATAACAGCATCGCACCCATTCATGACGGCTAACTCTGGAAGCCAGATCTTTTCTGCCTTGATGATGATGTTAGTTAGGTTTCCGAACTGATTTGGTTTCCACTTCAATCGTTCGTCCGTCCATTCCTACAAAGGAGTCACGCATCAACGGGCAGAGATCGCTTGAACGATTGCTTTAGCGTCTTCAGCGGATTTAAAACCCACTTCTTATCACAATATCGCTCTACAAAGTCTGCAAATGGAGCTAACAACCAAACGCGACTTTTCTGGTGACAATAACAGCTTCACTTCCTGCAGCTTTACCTTCAGCTCTAAAACCGCAATAGGAATCTTTTGTGCCTAAATGGGATGGAAACGTTTTACAAAAATTTAACTTCAATGCAAACTAGAATCGGCAAATCGAATATCTTGGAACAGTTAAATCCACATAATTTCGGTTTCGGTCAGTCAGTTTGAAATTTGAAAATCTTCACAGCGTGCAAGGTTGACAAAGTTTGGATCAGGTCATAAGAAAGAACGTCGCTCTGTATCTTCTGCTCCCAAGAGCAGCGGATATGATTCGGTGAATAATTGACATCTTCATGTTTTCCTCCGTTGGTTTCTTGTGTAAAAAACGTTAAACAACCTTTTTGGCGAAAGGTCTCTGACCCTAATCACAGAGTAACAGTTAGGGGTCAGCGAGACTGATGCAATGACAATAGAACTTCACTACGTCAATCTCGCTGATCCATTAACACCTACGCTGGGATTAGGGTCAGAGGTTGACCTCTGACCTTCACCCTTGACAAAGAATCAGGGAATAATTGGCAGTTCCTTCAAAGTACTAACCGCTATGACGAGACCTGTTGTTGTCAGGACTTGAGCTCGTTCATCCTGTCACAAAACCAATATGATACAAACGCTATTTCCTCTCTTCTGTCTGTATATATCTCTCTCTTTATCCGCACACCTAACTGTCTGTCTGTCTATCTGTCATACAACGCATCCAAACCTCCTCCATCCATTATTCACTGGACGGCGACAGTCTGTCTGTCGTTTTAGTAGCGTTTCTTCATTAAAATGCACATTTTCCTAATTTATTCCATTGTCCGCTTTTGGCGGTTACAGTGATACATCGTCAAATTGGAATTAGCAAAGAAAGACATGTAGAGTGATGTGTGGATCTAGGATTAGGACAATTACGAGTTAATGGTAGATATTTGGGTTCTTACCGCTGCTACTATTAGGCAGGAAGGTGAGAAAATGAGTGGAAACTTAATAATAGATATTATTAGAAAATGCTAGGAAAAGTTTGAACTTGATTGCATTGAAGAGATTGAGAGAAATGTATTAAAAATTGAAACTTAGAGTTTTGAAGAGAAGGACGGGGGGCTGAGTTTCGAAACGAAGAAGAATAAGAAGAGGTCGTCGTTCATTTGGGGACTGAAAGTAGAGTAAAGCGTAATTTAAAAAAATTATTAGCTGAAAATCATCATCATCATTATCAGGGAAGCAGACAGCGGAAGACAGGAACAGATCGAGAAAGACCGGAGCGAGGAAGAGGGAAAGAATTAGAGACAGAGACAGACAGACAGACAGAAAGACAGAGAAAGAGACAGAGAGGGAGAGAGAGAAAAATAGAAACCGGGAGAGCGGAAGAGAGAGAGAGAGAGAGAGAGAGAGAGAGAGAGAGAGAGAGAAAGTGAGTGAAGACAGAGGAAAATGGAGAGACATACATGCACAAACAGAGAAGATAGAAAGAGATGGAAAGAGGGCGAGAAAGAGAAAGGGTATGGAAGAGATGGGAAAGGGAAAGAGAAAGAGAAAGGGAAGGAAGAGAGGGGGAAGAGGGAGAGAAGGCGCAAAGAAGTCATACGAGTCCGTGGATTCTGAGAAGAACGAAGTCGATGTAGACTTTGACGGTCTGATCTGTGTCGATGACTGCCCTGGCGATAGGATCGTAATCGCGGAAGAGAAAGACCAACAACTGTTCCTCAAAGGAAGCCGAACGGAACATGAAACTGGCTGCAAAGGAAATGCATAAACGACAGAACACGTGACCCTATCGACAATGATATCTTCTCCCATTCTCTTCTCCCGCTCTCTCCTTCCCTCCCTCCCTCCCTCCCTCCCTCCCTGTCTTTCTGGCGATCTCTTTCTCTTTCTATATCTCGTGGATTTCAAGAGCGGATAAAACTCAATTTAAAAGCTCGTAATCTCATATATATACTAACATCGTTCCTAGCAGTGAGGTCTTTCAGCGAGAAGCAGTTGCTTTCAGCGCGAAAGACATGCAGACAGACAAACAAGTAGACAATTAGACTGAAATACAGGCAGACCTACAGATCGATCTTCTAGATCAGCAGTTCTCAACCTTTATAGAGACAGCTCTTAAAAAATAGAGTTCTCCAGTCGAACTCTGTTGTCAAATCGTAAAATTTGTTTCATGCATACAACGAGTTTTGTATTTTTCGGTTGATAACCGCCGTTCTAAATATTGACCTCATCGCTGCTTTGTTTTGGTGATTCATCGGTGACTCTTGCGCAATAGAAGTTAACAATTACAATTGCACAGATTCTATAACTCAGATCAATTGATTAAAACAAAAGTTTATTGTTGTTGTTGGCTGTTGATTAGAATCTTCCTAAGGGTTAAGAGGTGATGATTTGTCTCTTTCGGTTTCTGTCTTTCTCTTACTAAACAACCTCACAATAATTGCGATCGTCCCATCATCATTGACGTCAACGTACAGAATTGATGCTTACTGATTTCTGGCAGGAGGTTTTCCTTATCTTCTCCTCCTCCACCTCCTCCTCCTTCTTTTCCTCCTCCACCTCCTCCTCCTTCTTTTCCTCCTCCACCTCCTTCTCCTCCTTGCTGTTTATCTTTTGAATCCAGGTCACTGGATGACGTCTTAGATCCAATCCAAGTTCCGTCCTTTGAATTTCCTGTTCTTGAACCCGGTCGAAGATTGGTCGCTGATTAAGATTCAAAGAAAACAAACCTCGTTGTAAGCATAAAAAAACTGTGGTATAACAAAATGCATGTGGAACGTTTCAACGAGAAAAATAGCTTCGGTCATATGTCTTGTTCTCATCCTCCTCTCTCTTTTCTTCTCTTTTTCTTCTTCTTCTTCCTCATTCTCCTCCCTCTCCTCCTCCTTTTTATCCTCCTCCTCCTCCTTCCTCTCCTCCATTGTTTCGTCCTTCTGCTCCGCAGAGTCCTTAATTCTCTCTCCTTTGTTGTAACTCGGTGCTATTTCTGATAGAAAAAGCTAAACAATGAGCTTCTTCATGTTATATCAAAGGGTCTCCTCCGAATTGGAAGTAGATGGAACCAAATTCGGCAGATGACGAGCGACCACCTCAGATTCAGCTGAAAGTGGAACGAATGTCGTCTCACCTTTGCACGTGACCTGAGATGTGGCGCTGAGAGCGAGAACGGCCAACTTCAGAATGCGAACACTTGAGACGTTAGTCATCACCATTATCACCATTAACATTATTATTATCAATATCATCATCTCTCCTTCATCGTCTCCTGCTCTGGCTATTGCTGAAGTTGAACCAGAACAATCGACGGCATCATCTTCTGTCTCAGCAACAGCAGCAGCAGGTGGTCGCCTTCAGTCGTCACGGTTCTTCAGACAGAACGAACAGTAAGAACATAGATCGTCAAAGATGATTGTCTGTCTGCCTGCCTGCCTGTCTGTATGTTTGCCTGCTACCATGTATCACTCTCTTTCTTTCCCTTTTAATCTCACAATCACTGTATCTAACCCCATCTGTCTGTCCGTCTGTCTGTCCGTCTGTCTGTTTGTCTGTGAAATGCTACCTGTCTCGTTCAGTTCGTATTAGTTCGTCTTCCGCCTTCGGTTCATCCATCCGTCCGTTAGTCCGTCTGTTTGTCCGTCCGTCCATTCGTTCGTTAGTCCACTCGTCTCTTTCTTCTCCTTTCAGCTGTTCTTTCGTTCCATTGTCCGTTCGTCCACTCGTCTCTTTCTTCTCCTTTCAGCTGTCCTTTCGTTCCATTGTCCGTTCGTCCACTCGTCTCTTTCTTCTCCTTTCAGCTGTCCTTTCGTTCCATTGTCCGTTCGTCCACTCGTCTCTTTCTTCTCCTTTCAGCTGTCCTTTCGTTCCATTGTCCGTTCGTCCACTCGTCTCTTTCTTCTCCTTTCAGCTGTCCTTTCGTTCCATTGTCCGTTCGTCCACTCGTCTCTCTTTCTTCTGTCCTTACTCCGTCCATCCTCTGACCTTCCGTTCGTCGATTCGTCCTGAAGAGGAGGAACAAGAAGAATAAGAACAAAAGATAGAGGGAGAGATAGATAGATAGAAAGATAGATAGATAGATAGATAGATAGATAGATAGATAGATAGATAGATAGATAGATAGATAGATAGATAGATAGATAGATAGATAGATAGATAGATAGATAGATAGAGAGACAGAGAGACAGAGAGAAAGAGGGAGAGAGAGAGATGCAGAGAGAGAGAAAGAAAGACAGATACAGAGAGAAAGAAAGAAAGAGAGATACAGAGAAAAAGAAAGAAAGAGAGACAGAGACAGAGAGGCAGAGAGACAGAGAGAAAGACAGAGAGACAGAGAGAGAGAGAGAGACAGCAGGAGATGAAATTCATTTGGTCCTAAGTGATCGATTGCGTCCTTTGCGTTTAATCTCTTGAGAGTTGTAACCTGTTCGTCTTTTTTCTCTCCCACTGCAATCGATCCGGTCGAGGAAAGAAGTTGGAGGAGCAAAGCGGAGTGGAGAAGGAGCAGCATGAGCAAGAATAGGTTGGATGGATGGATGGATGGAAAGATGGATGGATAGACGGCCGATTGTGTCGTGAGGGAATCGTGAGGCTGCGAATTATGTCGTTTGCCAGAGGGTCTTAGTGTGAATGAGGTTCCACTGGAAAAGACCGGATCATATGTGACCATCGGAAGAGTCGTGACATTCTATAAGCAGCTCATTCATCCTATTTCCTCAGACTCATCTCTCTCCTCTTCCTCCTCTTTTTCCTCCTATTCGCTCCTAATTGGAATCAGGATATCAGCAGCAGATGCTCGACTAACAGACGCATCGGTTTATGATTACGGATGGATCGATATGTGGTCTGTCCATCTGTCTGTTGTCTGCCTAGGTTCTCGACAGTTGCCTTCCTTCGGCGTAAGATTCTCGTTCGATCAACAGTAGCCTACTAATCAATGAACAGAAGAGGTCTTGAAGAGTAAAATACGATGAAGTCAGTTGATAAGTTGTTGATGAAATTATAATTCAGACTTCTCGGCTATAAATAATCTAAACAGAAGAACGGTTTTTCGGTTTCTTCATATAAAGTTGGTTTCGGTTGTGTGAATGTGCGTACGCTGATAATTCTTTCAAAAACATATAAAAACCAAAGACCTAAAAAAAACCTACTGAAAACTGAAAATCACTCGTGAAATTAGTCTGTTTCTATTCCTGGTCCGTTCTGTTTTTTCTGTCTTTCTTTTCCTCTGTCTCTCGTTCGATATCTCGTAAATAATTGCATCTCTCTCTCTCCTTCTCTCTCTCTTTCTTCCTCTCTCTCTATCTTACTCTCTGTGTCTCTGTCTCCATCTATGTCTGTCTGTTTCTTTCTCTCTCTGTCTCTTTCCCTCAATGTCTCTGTCTAATTCTTGTTGTCTTATTGTCTTTCATTCTTCAATATCTTCTGGATGGATTGCTGTGGTAACAGAAACATCTTTCTACGACATCTCGCGTCAATCCAACTTACACCCATATATCTATCTATCCCTTATATATATACATATATATATAATATATGTATTTATTTATATATATATATCTTGACAGAGATAGAGTTAGAGAAAGAGACGAGGTGTAAGTTGGAATCAAATCAATCAATCTCTTTATTTGTAGCCACAACGAACAGTTTGACAAGGTAAAAATAAAGAATATCAATTATAAAACTAAAGGCCAAAAAGGGAGCCCCAAGGGGATTGAAATCCCGCTAGAAGGGACATGGTTTTCCTTCTAGCGTCAGAACTACCCGGCACCAATAGAAAATAAAATCGCCGTAATTAACATTATTTCTATTCTTGGCACTGGGAGAAATAAATCAATTCGCAGAAACAGATAGCGTGCTTAACTAGTTAACTAACTTAACTATTGCGGATATGAACCCAGGCGACAAGTGTAGGACCAAAAGCCAGAGTGATACCATCTGCTATCTTATAAATCGATACGTATACGGATCTGACATGGTCATCTATGTATATACCATTATTTTATTAAAAAGGATCGCAACCTGTTGTTAAGTGAATGAGGGCAACATCGGAACGCATTTCAAGTGGAAGAGTGTTTCAGATCAATGAGCTCGAAATTCTAAGACAACATTTTCATGGGTTTGTCCTGGTTCTAACAGAGCGGAATGCGCGGGAATTTCTGGTGCAATAAGTATGGATGTCTGAACCCATGGGAAAAATATATAGTTTGAGAATGCCGATGGGAGAAGACCATGTTCATTATTGTAAAAATATACCGATTTGAAGTATTTTAAGTAGATCAAATTTTATTAATTGAAGATCTTTAAATATTGGATAAGTGTGTTCACTTTTATAGACACCTGCTATAAAACGTATCGCCCTTTTTGTAGAACTACAACCTTGTTAAGCCTTGATGTGTCATTGGAAGACCAGATCAGCTTATAGTAGGTTAAACACGGGAAAATC
>OY365819.1:0-87743 GCA_959347315.1 Bimastos eiseni | reverse complement strand
ATTCCGTCCGTTGCTATCGTTGCTGCTGCTGCTACCGTTAGTCTCGGCAGAGTGAGGGGCTGTCGCTCATAGCTAGACATAGGGCGATCTCCATCGCTTCCTCCTCATCCTTCTCACTTTCTCCCTCTTCTATTCCTCCTCCCATCCTCCTCTTCTTCCTCCACCACCTGTTCATCCTCATCCTCCTCTTCCTTCTCCTCTTCCTCCTCCTCCTCGTCTTCGCTCTCTCTTTCAGCTTCACTTCGTCAATTAACTTAAACCCTTCCATCCCTAGTGCTCCTCATAATGTGGGGCCTACGCGTGTCTGTCTGTTCATCGGTTGAGGTCAACCATCAGACTTTTAAATCGGATGAGACACGGGAAGAGTTCAATAGCAGCAATCGATGGTTAATAAAGAAAACCTTCAAAAGTCGAATGGATGATGGAACGTGGCTGCGACGCGGCCTCCCATTCCACTCTTCCATTCATCAACCATTATCGTCATAATCTTCATCATCATTGTCATCGTCGTCATTATCATCATCATTACCATCATACATCACTTATAAACGTGGTAGAGTCGTGTAGTTTATATCAACAAAGAAATTTCTGTCAAAGCGAATCATCGTCGTTGACCCAAGAGAATTATGGGAATATGGGAGTCAACGCCCTAACGTAAACCGATTAATACACTTAGGCGACTAGTGACTTTAACTATTCGCGATTAGTTAGCGCCAACTAATCGATTAGTTCAAATGGCTAGAGAGGGCTCGATTAGTAATAACTTTATCGCAACTTGTGATATTGACTCAATGCAGTCGTAAATGGTCTGTTCCAGTTACAACGTATACGTCGTCTTACACTATTCATGAAAGAACTAAGTAGCCTTGAATCTAATTTATGACGAGAATGACATAATGTTAGACATGTGTTAGAGAAACGAATAACTTACCTGATTGGCAAAGTCTGCGCCTGGCTGTGATGAGATGATGGACGGAGGAAACGCAGAGCCTGAGGTTGACAGAGAATCATCGCAACCAACAGAGTAGGCTACATGGATGATGTCACAGGCAGCGTCCATCTTGGACTCTGTTGGGTCAATGATTGCTTCTGACTCTGGATATATATATATATATATATATATATACAACATATATATAGAAATATAAGAGAGAGAGAGAGAGAGACACACACACAGACCAGTGGTCAGCGCAGTCGACGGTCACTGACTGACCGAACACATGAACAGAAATGGCATCATCATCATCACCATCCGCATCAACTGTCTCCTCTTCGGTCGCTGCAGATGCGAACAGAGCCATCTGTCGGGGACTCAACATCAACCACAAGACACGCCCATCCTCCTCCGCCTCCTCCTGTTTCTTCTGCTCCGTCGCCCATGGCAACGAGTGAACCTAGCAACCGACGACAGATGTCGCATCAATCGTTACCTTTACAAAACTGATTCTTCGGTCGCCTTGAATTGCTTTTCGATGGCGTCCCTCCGTAGATCATCTATTGGCGTCGACTGCGCACATCTTTCAAGGTGTGCCATCCATCACGAGGTCCGTCCGTTGCTCATCTGAAAGTATGTCACGTCTCATTTAAGGTCTCCGTTGCCATGGATCCTACAGACCGCGTTAGCTCGATGAGAAAATCTCTCTAACACGCGACGATCGTATATGACATACGAGGGTCTGAAGCCAGGCAGAAGAACATGAGACGTATACGCTCTGCCGATGTAGCTATGCCATGCGATGAACGTCATCTACAATGTGTCCAGTTGATTACCTCGATTCCAGTGTTTCCATTGGCTGAAGCACCCATTCAGCTAGGCTGGAACCCTGGAATCGGATTCTTCACTCCTTTTCTCTTCCATGTATACTCATCCTATACACTTAGTGGACCTGAATGCGAAGGAGGAAAGTCTTCCCTGTTCCGCCTCATCTCGGTCGGTGGATCTTGTGTTAAATACAAATGAGTTTAGATTTTAAACGCTATACTCACTTAGTCCCACTTGACATCAATGAAAGAGAATTCTTTTTCAACAGACCTTGAACGCTGATCCGGAGCTTTCGTTCATTGACCTTCAACTGAGTCAATGACACATCAACTGTTCATTCAAAATTCATCCACCTTAATCTTCACCACCCACCATCCTTAGCAACTACAGATGAGGTCATTGGGTCTGACGGTTTCCTTCGTTGAGGTCTTGGCGCTTTATACGTTTACATATAGCGCTTTAGAAGTTTCGAGTAGCCTCTGGGCAACTATCTTCGGCTCCCTTGAACAGGAAGTTAGACGAACTCCCTAGACGTGTGAGTTAATCAAAGAATTTACATATTCAATTCTATTTACGGATTTATAAAGCGCCCTCACAGTACAACCTAATCAGAGGTTCTCCCAGTGCGAAAAGCCCCCAGAGACAAGAAGTCTTAAGAGAACGAGCAGAAACAGTTGCGCTACTAGATAAGATTGCAGCACGAGTCACAGCAGGAAGACTGTTCCATTGCAAAGGGCCAACAGAGGCATAGGCATATCCACTACCACTACCACTGGTTTAACAATGGTAGCCACTAGCATTGTTAAACTGTCATTTGCCTCCCCATTATGGTGGGTCTAACCCTAGCCTCCGATAAAGAGCGCCTGGAAAATTCCTAAGAAGAGCCAATCGCCAGGTAACCTACAATATGAACTTGCCAACATAGCAGATACCAAACTCCTTTTCCCCCATTTGACTCAACCCTAAGTATGTTCTTCGCCAACCTCTAGCTCCACTCCGTTCCACTTCAATCACCAATTAAGACCTAGAGCACATAACCATGCCCTCCCACCCAAAGACGAATCTCAATTTATCCCAAGATCAGTATATAAAAACATTTACTAGTTTCTTTTTCAATTCTGGCTACCTTCATTGTCCACCGTCAGTCGTATTACTAGGCTTACCCCTGTGCTTTTGTCAGATTGTTTTCTTTTGAAATAAACGACGAATAATTTATGTGTGATTGATCTTCGATTCAATGGAAAAGTCTCACATCAATTATAGATATCAAGAGAAAATCTTTAATACTTGCTTTTCTCAAATGGTTCACTTCTCCGTCTATTGTAGACAATCAATTGAAAACAATGTAAAAGGTATTCAATGGTTTGGAATTGTGATTAAATCGTTTAATAACAAATGGTCAATGAACATTATTCTAAAATCTATATCTACTAATACTACACGGGCGGGGGGCTACGGCAACTCATCTCATGTCTCTGCATTTAATTTGCACATCTCCATATTCACTTAAATTTTATGGTTTGATGGAAATGTTCTCCAAATGACAATATGTGACCATCATTGTCAGTAAATAACTCATTTTTACTCTGGGGAATACTCATTGACACCCTACCCTGTCAGCAGAAAATCGTTCCTTTCAGGTAAAATCTCAGACAGTTGCTCTTTGGTTAACTGAGGACACTCTGCCAGCAGAGATGCATTGTTCAATTGGACAATTGGATTAACCCAGTTACACTCATGAAACATTTGAAAGAAGTTTGTCATAATATTATAAACTTTAATTGGTGACCAATTAAGCTTCTGAGCTGAATCAAATTAAAAGATGGAAGCAAAAGTCTGATTGAATCACCAGACAAACAGCAACATATGACGACCTCAACCCTCTGACCTCAACTGACGCGTACCAGAATGTATGGAAAACGACCTAATAACGCATCATTAAAAGTGAAGGCCTTCAGCCCTTCACCTTAAAGTCCTTACGTTAAAACCCTCACCTATTACCCCTCAGAGGCATCCAGAGGCCTTTGAAAGAAATCTGGACGAGTGACACTCTAACAAAAAAAGAGAGAGGAACCACTTCATTGGTTCTTGGATTGCTTCTTCAAATTCTAGGTTTCTAGTCTTTTGATTTGAAACTCATTGAAATTGCAAAGAAAGACAATGAAATAAGCACACGATGTACAATCAGTTATGGAGGAGAGATGAATCGGATGAGAGATGAATCGGACGAGAGATGAATCGGACGAGAGATGAATCGGATGAGGAAGAAGACATGACTCTTCTCCCTCTTCCTCTTCTTTTAGTTTCATTTACGCAACATTCAATTCCTAATTTCTGGTTCCATCAAAAGTTAGATGATGAGATGAGCCAGATGATTGGATGATTCTATCAGTTGTCGAGATGACGCTTGCTGTGGCGGATCGATCGACTGAGAAGGGAACGTGATGAAGAAACGACAGCAGCAGACGAAGAAGAGGACGAGGCAGGAGGCAATGGGACACAGAGCGACAGCAGACAATGACGACAGCGGCAGAGCACAACGACAATCAGTTATAAGTGCTGCCCTCTGGAGGCTGCGATAGTTTACAGTTTTCCTTGAGCGTCATAAGTCGACGCAGTTCTTTCAGCAGAGTGCACAGCGTATAGGTATGATGCCATTGAGACAACATCTGGATCTCTTTCGAATTCACCTTAAGTACCAGAAAACAACAAATCACTGAGCAACTCACAGCTCAATACAACATAGATAGATGATAGAACAGGACAGAAAATAGGACAAATGAAATAACCTACACATACACTGAACACATATCAAACTAATACCCAATGCTACAGATCTCAAGAGAGATTAGATTGACTCCTCCTCAGAGTCCTCTCTGCTCCTTCTCCGTTCTCACTAATTCTCTTCCGATATTCTTCACATGAACGAGGATTGACAAAGCCGGCAATTCCACGTATAACCATCAGACCAACAGAGTGCATCGCACTCTGATGCATCCATCAGCTCTAATCTCTTCGAAATGTCATCACCATTCTGCCCAAGGAAATGCATAGATCTCGGCATCTAACCAATCTGAGATTGAAGAAACCACATTGGTTACCTATGGAAAATATCACAACGAGTTTAAGAGCTCAACTGCTATTGCATGTTATCTCTTTTATGTTCTGCTCTGTTGTATCATAGAGAGTCTTCTGTCTTGGGAGTCTCTATCTCTGCCTTGCCAGAAGAAGGTTTTCTAATTGCTTTTCCAATTGACCCAATCGACATTCACTGGACGGCATCTCTCTCTCTCTTGAACTGGTTGCTTAATCTTCTCCATCTGGTATGCATCAACGCAAATCCATTCTGCTTCATCGCGTTCTGCGTTGAAAGAGGAGGCACCTCCACTAAGAAGCTCGGCTTTAAGTGGAGCCATATAAATCAGTGGTAACAGAGACAAGAACAGACGGCTGATGAGCTGTAATAGCCAAAGAAATCATGATGATAATACTTGTCCAACTACAAAGAAATGCAGACAAGCCATAAAAGATAGAAATATTGTGAAGCGCAAGAGAGGATTGATGAGAAGTGAAGAATGCTTACGCAAGAGATGTTGCAAGCGGTTGATGAGAGGTGAAGAATGCTTGCGCAAGAGAGGCTGCAAGTGGTTGATGAGAGGTGAAGAATGCTTACGCAACAGATGTTGCAAGCGGTTGATGAGAGGTGAAGAATGTTTAAGCAAGAGAGGCTGCAAGCGGTTGATGAGAGGTGAAGAATGCTTACGCAACAGATGTTGCAAGCGGTTGATGAGAGGTGAAGAATGTTTAAGCAAGAGAGGCTGCAAGCGGTTGATGAGAGGTGAAGAATGCTTACGCAAGAGATGTTGCAAGTGGTTGATGAGAGGTGAAGAATGTTTAAGCAAGAGAGGCTGCAAGCGGTTGATGAGAGGTGAAGAATGCTTACGCAACAGATGTTGCAAGCGGTTGATGAGAGGTGAAGAATGTTTAAGCAAGAGAGGCTGCAAGCGGTTGATGAGAGGTGAAGAATGCTTACGCAAGAGATGTTGCAAGCGGTTGATGAGAGGTGAAGAATGTTTAAGCAAGAGAGGCTGCAAGCGGTTGATGAGAGGTGAAGAATGCTTATGCAAGAGAGGCTGCAAGTGGTTGATGAGAGGTGAAGAATGTTTAAGCAAGAGAGGCTGCAAGCGGTTGATGAGAGGTGAAGAATGTTTAAGCAAGAGAGGCTGCAAGCGGTTGATGAGAGGTGAAGAATGCTTACGCAACAGATGTTGCAAGCGGTTGATGAGAGGTGAAGAATGCTTACGCAAGAGATGTTGCAAGCGGTTGATGAGAGGTGAAGAATGCTTGCGCAAGAGAGGCTGCAAGCGGTCGATGAGAGGTGAAGAATGTTTAAGCAAGAGAGGCTGCAAGCGGTTGATGAGAGGTGAAGAATGCTTACGCGTCCACTGGCATCAATTCCTTTCATGTTGATTCTCGTAACAAATCGAACACTTGGAGGCTTCTCCGGATAATCAGATCCACATTCAAGTCTTAACTGATAGATTCGACCTTCATACGAAGTCTTTTTAAAACAGAAAAACACAACAATTCAACACACATTGAAAATTTACACACTTTTAAAAGCTACCCACACGTATCCTCAAGTCTTTGTGGTTTGGCCGCAGACCGCCTGAGAGCACATTTAAGTAGGTTTTGTGAAGGGGCACTATACAAATTTTTTGAATGAATGAATTGAAAAGTTACATGCAACCTATATTGCAATAGAAAAGTTCAGAAAAACATCTCACTCCTCAAAAAATGCAGAAATGTAGAGAGATTTACGTTGAGCACAGATGAAAGAACTTCCATTTTCCCCAGAAATCTACGGAAAATGCGAAATTTCCTCCTCACTTATACGAAAGCCTGAACCCATTATCCAAGACTGTTCTATTTGAACTGGAAGTGTTCCTCAGTATACAAACTTAAAGGACACTATATAAAGTTACCATAGTAGTAATAATAATAATAATAAAATCAAGACTGGCCATCAAGGCCAGTGCAGAGAGTACCTCTGAGTAGATATCTTATATAGTAATCCTATATAGCCTTACATTATGTGTGTATGTGACTGAATGAATCTGTGCACGTAGGTGTGTATGCGTCCAATACAGGCACAAATGTATGAACTTAAATATTGTGCTATGTATGTATCTATCAGATGGAGCAGATGATGATGATGATGATGAATCAAAGAGTGTGAGTATGACAATGTCATAGATCTCGTCAATATCAAGCCTCGCCTTAAGACCAGAGAACGAGGAAAAAAGCTGTTTGCAATATATTACATCAAGGCCTTACTGCCATAGTCCACATTTCTGTCTCATGATTTTTCCCAAAAAAAGACCGACAGACATATATGGAGAGATGAACAGCAGACAGATGGATAAATAGCTGTATTAATGGATACCAAGGAATGAGCGACTCACCCTCGGCGGTCCTAGGATCATGCCATTCCATGTAATGAGATCCATATCATCTTCATTTTCCAAGCCCCAACTAACGCTTCCATCTCCACTTCCCTTCTGACCTTGCTCAAGTTCCTCCAATAGACGGAAATTACGCGGCACTTGTACTTCAATTCAAAAGAAAGAGAACAATTCACGAAAATTCACAACTGAAATATTAACTTTGCACCAAACAGATTCCGGTATGGGTCTGGATTTACTAGCTCACTTGAAATCTCAGAAAACTTTACCGGGTGATGCTTAAAAAAGACCGGTTGTAAGTTGATGAAAGAAATTATATAAATTTGATATCGCCGTTGTTCCAACATTTTTTGCTCAGAAGTGCACACGCCTTGACGGCACAATTGCAGATGTAATGCAGAGCAATAATATTGTGCGCAAAGGAGTTGCTCAAGGTCTTTACACAGTGACTGACGCCTCGGATGAGGGTCGAACTCAGCACTCACTCTGAGTGTTACGGGCCGACCGCTCTAACCAATCAGTCACTGTGCTGCACCATTATCCATTGCTTTTAAAAATGCAAGCTTTCAGCGTTTTGGGGGAATTCGGGTTTCGATGATTCGGGTTGATCCCGCAAATCCGGACCCCTTCCCAGATTCCCATAAGCATCAACAACAACAACAATGTAACCTTCCATTGTTTGCTCGCCAAAAATGAATAAAAACGCGTTGTCTTTATCACCTCAAAAATGGATCGTTGACTGTCATTTGGGCTGATCCATCCAATGTACATGACGCTTCTACGCGGGGTGTGCTCAAAGTTAGCTACCGACCCAAAAGATAACACCAGAGAGGATGTAATTTCACAAAAAACAATTCTCAAACGAAACTGATATCCGTTTCAAATAAAATCTTTATTCAAGAACAACGACGATTAACAACGTAATCGTGACAAGCCGAAACAGCGGCAACTATATGTCTTACGCAAACAGAACGCAAAGACTACATCGAATCGCTGAAGCTAATCGTAAATTAAACTGCATAACACACGATTAAATCAGTTTATTAAAGGCAAATACTTTTAAAACGATCAAGAGTGCTGGGAATGTTGGAAATTAATTAAGAGCAGCATTAGCAACCGACCCGAGACGGCAGCCATTGTCGACAACCATTTAATGCCGGATCTAAAAGAAAACGGGAAACGGCAATGTTGACGCATGCGTAGTCGGTCTTTAACAGTAGGTAAGATAGTAAAGCGTCATGAATTGTACCATATATCGTAATCTCTAAATTTCTAAAGCGCCACTTGATTTGACTTGAAAGCCAAGCGCAGGGCTCCAGCTTGCGCGAGCTCTGCATCAAATCAGAGGGGCTGTCCAAAGGATAATCCGTGGTAGAGCATAGTAGGCTTTCAGAAGGTCAGCGGAGGCCGAGTAGCTGTTAAGAACTTAAGGTTAAGCTGCTATAATTATTTTCTTTATTTTGAGATGATCGTCTATATCTCGAGCTTTATCAATCGCAATAATTTTAATGTCACTTTTTATGAATAATTTGCATATTCCCAGAGCGCATAGAGTAAGATTTGTTTAAACGCCCGTGAATAAGTTGGTCACCGCGACTTTGCTGTTTTGATAGTTTGGGCGCTGTAGAAATGTCGAGTCTATTCTACGATTACGATATACGATTTCTTTTGGTTAAGCAGTTGCTAGTAGGAGTGCAAAAAACCACGATTTTTTAATCAAAAGCTTTTTTGGGTTCTATTTGGTTTATAGTTTTCTTTTGGATTTTGTCACAACAGTTTTGTGATAAAAAGCATAAAATACAGCATGAAAAAGAGCTCCAACTCGTTTTTATAATTAATTTAGCTTCATTTCAGACTTCACACAATTAGTAATATAATAGTAATATTAGTAAAGTCAATAAAAGTATTTTTAATAAAAATTGTAATTTTTCATCTTTTACTTATTTTAAACCAAAAAAACGAACATGTTTGCAGCCCTGGTTGTTAGTAGCCCTTATTTATTTACTATTGATAGGCAGTAACTCTCTGCAAAATGGTGGATTAATTTAAAATGTATTATGGATCTGGGATAGTGTAAGTAAACAAATAATTAATCTTTGGAAAAGCCTGAAATATTCAAAAG
Source organism: Bimastos eiseni (assembly GCA_959347315.1). Taxonomy (NCBI): domain Eukaryota; kingdom Metazoa; phylum Annelida; class Clitellata; order Crassiclitellata; family Lumbricidae; genus Bimastos; species Bimastos eiseni. Next base: position 78,394 of record OY365819.1, on the reverse strand, counting down.
TCCAGATAATTGTCATAAACATTACAATCATTTAGTTACTCCTCAGCTCCAGTTGGTCCTACTTCTCATATTTAATCTTTTATGTATAATATATCTCACAATCGACTCATCACATCAAAATAATTATCAACAAAGATTGCAGAGTCGTAGGTTCTGGAAGTGTTTAATTTTCATCCAGCTTCTGAGGTGATTAAAATGTTGAATTTTATGGCTTCAACGATGTGTAATGTCCCATGCAACCTTTAAAATGTCATGTAGCACACCAAGCGTGCATGCACGCGCACACACACACATATATATACACACACATTTCATATTATTCACTTCAGCTATTAATATTATGCATTATGGATCCAAATTAAAATAATATATGACTATATGAAACTTAAAATAGAATAATCAGAGTTCAGATTCCTACATTTTGTATCATACAAGCATTCTTTTATGCTTTGTGTGCAGATAAATTCATGAATTATTATATATGCAAATAAATCTAAATGTTATGAAAATAATTACTTGAGAAAGACCAAAACCGTTGTTGACTGTAACTAATCATCAGAATTGCTGCTGCTTAACTCATTATTTACAGACTAGATCTATATAGTCAGTTAAAACTGGTTAATAATCAATTCATAATAAAACTCAACTTATACCAAGTAACTCAGTCAAACATACACTGTAGAACCTCAGTTATTATCAGTCCACACGTTTGCTGGACATTCGTCAAATTCTAACCAGGACAAATTCTAAACAACACCCTTCGTTAGGTCCATCATTCGACAACACACCATCCCACAACAATTTCTGCCTCGCTTTCAGTCATGATAAATTACACTCCACTGCTTACAATAAATCTATTCAAGACAGACAACAGACACAAATGAACTAAGAGTTCCTTTGAATATTTGCTCTATTTTAAGTATAATCATGTCATTGTACTTGTTTGAAGCAACCAAGAAATTCATATTTCAATTTAGAACATTGTTCCTCTCGGGCGTTCATAAGGTGGCCAACCACATCAGAAGACCATTGCTAAAGCAATGATAGTCGTCGATTGAGCCAAAAATTGGGTTCTAGGTTTTGTCCACAACAAATAGAGATTCCAAGAGAAACATGTATCGTATTATTCAGCAAATGAGAATTCAGCAGCAGCAGTAGCTCTGTACAATCTAATCTATGCAAAGCATAACGTTTGGTTGAAATTATCATAGAACAAAGCATTCAGGTGATATTGTTGTATATATTATGCAATCGAATTGTCTTAAAACCTAAATTTTTTAACTTATCAGTTCAGACAAAGTGTGAGAAAGATTGTGCATCAGAAATAGATGACATTTCAGAGCATTTGAGGGAATTCGTTGTAATGTTGAATTGGCCAAAACAATTCAATGAGGAAACACTGCTGGCATTGTCATTAGACATATTTTAACAAAACAACAATAAATACCGACATAGATACTGCCATCAGAATCCAGACTAATTTCTGTCACCATTCCCCTATTAAAAAAATAAATAAGACAAGATGAATGAATCAAGCAGACAATTGCTGCATGCAAACATCTCGTGCTCACTCAATCTCCTGGCAATATGCTGCTCCAGAAAGTTCAATTGATGCCTATTACAATCACTCGATATGACTTCAAGCCAAACTTCAAAATCACCAGAAATATTGAAACACAGACATGCTCAGCGATGAGCAGGACCTTCAGTCCTGAAGATCTTCTTCATCAACGCTCATCTACTCATCATCTCATATGAAATGAATGTGGAGCATGTGGTCACCTCAGACTCACATTTCCCAGGGAATGAAATCTTTTTCCCTTGCAGTGGTCATTGCTCATCGAAGCTTAGACAAGGCAACCAATCAAATGAAGGTAAATAACTTCATTGCTGGAATTTGTCCAACCAACGAATATTCACAGAAGACATTAAACAACTCCATTAAGTGATTCAACGAAATTCGTCATCAGAACCAAAACCAAAACTAACTGAGTCCTTTATTTCTACTTTTTCTGCATGAATTCCTTTACATTTGTCTCAATGTGGCCGTAGAGAGAAAGGCAAACCGACCGATTCCAAGGCATTCACGGCTAAAACGTGCCTTACCATTCAACGAGCATCTTCAGAAACGCTTTCTTTGTCATTCATTGGCAACTTCCAAAATGGACAGCCATTGGAAGCAACCCATAATTAGGAAATGAATCCACTTTTCAGTACATGGCAACTTCTTCACAAAGGCAAAACTGCAATTTCATTAAAGGAGCGAAATATGGTTGATAACACATCAAGTACAAATCCATTTTCAATTCACTTTATTTGGCCAGGAAACTTCAAATACAATTTATTTTAAATTCAGTCTATTAGGCAATGACAGCAAAATCACCACAAAACATCTGTCGCTAAACGCCATTAAATTCTGCAGAAACCACAGAGAAATGTATCTATCAAGTTTCAGCTTTGATTTGAATGTGGCCAAGAGAGACAGAGGGTCCACTTCAGTGAATCTTCTAATTACTCATTAGATGAGAAAGAGTCCATCTAGGGGCTCCCATAAAAAATAAAAACAACATCAAGGAGAAGCAGCTCCGTCCCCTTCTCCACTACTGGAGACAAAATCCACAGACAACCGACCAAGACTAGATATGCGCAGACCGTGACGTCTTCTTCATCCGTTTGCGCGGTGACTGACCGACCGAGAGACAGAGACAGAATGCGTTCGTCATGAGATGAACTTCAATCGATAAGTGATCATCCTTCTTCTTCTGCTTCTTTGCTCCAAACAGAATCAATGAAACTGTAGAGAAACACTAATAAGACGTTTTGATTGGCTGCCACAAAGGGTTGAACATCTTTCTCCCTTCTTACAATGGTTGAACCTCAGAGAACAACGCACAACTATCATCAGTCAGAGTAACACCCTCCCTCCCCAGTCCACCTCCTCCTCCACCTCCACAGATCCTCCTTCGAGTGGAAGAGCTCATCAACTGTGTTTGTAATATCAACCTAGATGACCTCCAATCATCCTTTTCTTTCCTTAAACATCCACTTCCTTTTTTCCTCCTCCTCTTCTTAATCCCAATTCCACTCTAGAAATGTGATGCCATTGTCCTCCTCCTCCTCATCATCATCATCTGTTTGATGACACATATCCCCCTCCTCCTCCTCCACCTCCTCCTCCCATAGAGTTGCTGCTGCTGCTGTTGTTGGCTTCAAATCGTTGGGCGTTTTTTCGTCGTCCGTTGAATCTTGTCGTTGGAACGTAAGTCTTGCTGCCACCAACAGCAGAGGCCGACTGCTGCTGCTGCTGTGTTGGCTGAGAAGGCGCTGCTGCTGCTGATGTTGCTGGTGGAGGAGGTGCTTGTGCTGTGGTGGATGCTGTGGTGGATGCTGTGGGCGCCGATCGCTGAGATGACTTTGTTTGTCCCTGATGATGAGATCGAGATGTATTGTGCCAGGAGTTGCTTCGTCCACTTATCGTCGTCTGGTGGCTGCTGCTATGACTCGAATGGGAAATGACTGACGCGGGGGACGATTGGTCAGTCATCACAGATGATGATGACGATGAAGCAGAAGGAGGAGGATGTCCCTGCTGCTGCAACTGTGGCTGAGCAGAGGCAGCAGCAGCAGAGGCATCAGCAGGAGGATGAGGAGGCAGGGACTGGTGAGTGGTGTGGGTAAGGTAGGCAGGGCAGGTACTAGGCGTCGCAATGACTGCGTTGTTCGTCAGAGGTTGCAAGTAGCAGATATCGCTAACATCCAAAGGCCATGTATCCAGATGATGAGACTCCGGATGATGAGACTCCGGATGATGTGACTCAAGATGACGTGACTCAAGATGACGTGAATCCAGATGATGTGACTCAACATACGACGGAACGACGTATCTGATGTGCGATGAAGCATCAACCATCTGCTTCGATGCATCCATCTGAGGAGGAGGAGGAGGAGGAGGAGCATCCGATTCCTTCAAAGAAAACAAACCCAGCGTGATGAATTGTGACAATAAGAGATAATTAAATGCAGATTCATACTTCATGACCTATGAAAATCTTACAACAACAACTCTTCACTAAACAAGGGAATAATTAATCATAGGATGGATACGAAGGACTCAGACCGTGTGGTTTCCATTGCATCCTCGGTCAATCACCTGAACTTCAGCCATTCAAAACCATCATCCCTAAGCATTTCTAATACTGCTACTTACATTGATACATCAACTTCTTTCTATAACCAATCAATCCATGCACTTAACAATTATTCTCTGACAAATGTTTCGACTGAATCGATCAGCGACCGTACATCTATATGACAAACATTTCAACCAAATGAGGCAACGACTTTCAACGAGGGAGGATGCAAAACAAGAGACGAAAGAAGGCGAGAACAAAGTCAAACTAACCGTTTCACTTGGAATGCTTGATCCAGGCGACGTACTGCTGCTGCTGCTGCTGCTACTTGTACTGGATCCTTTGGTAAGATGATGATGATGATGATGTGGTTCAGATGAGAGGTTGCTGTTCTGACTACAAGTGCTGCCTGCGTCGTCAGACCTAGGAACGCAAGAACCGCATCACATCGATCAACATCCGTCAAACACAAAACAACATCAGATCGAATGGGATGCCATCTAAGATCTAAGCAATCGAATGGAAACAATGTACACACACCATCATCTTCATCATCATCTACATGATCATCTTCAACATCATCGTTAAATGAAGATCATCTAGGTCACCTGTTGTCGTCAGCTGCTGAAGCCAATCCATCGAAGGGCAGAGGAGGAGGAGGAGGATTGCTCGACGGCAGATGATGATGATGATGATGATGATTGGCAGCCATGATGTCCTCTCGATATTTCTCTCTTATGAGCTGTCTGTACTGAATAACCTCTGGAGGCAGAAGCAGAATCCGACCGAGGAAACTTGATCCAACCGGTTGGATGTGGTGGTACTGAGGCAGAACAGCATCACACAGCTCTCTGTAGGCCTTGTCAAACTCCTCACGCACTTTCATCGCACCATAGCAGCCCTGGCCAACATCATTTGCTACAGCAAGCAAATATCACAAGTCAGACAGACAGACAGACAGACAGACAGACAGACAGACAGACAGACAGACAGACAGACAGACAGACAGACAGACAGACAGACAGACAGACAGACAGACAGACAGACAGACAGACAGACAGACAGACAGACAGACAGACAGACAGACAGACAGACAGACAGACAGACAGACAGACAGACAGACAGACAGACAGACAGACAGACAGACAGACAGACAGACAGACAGACAGACAGACAGACAGACAGACAGACAGACAGACAGACAGACAGACAGACAGACAGACAGACAGACAGACAGACAGACAGACAGACAGACAGACAGACAGACAGACAGACAGACAGACAGACAGACAGACAGACAGACAGACAGACAGACAGACAGCAGGACTCCCTCTGCCTCATACATGGTGAATAGCATGAAATCTTCCAAGACTTCCCTTCAATTGACCATAAATTTAAATTGCAGATACAACATTGCTGCCAGATATAAATGTACTCACTGGTAGTGCCATCAACTGCAAAATATTCTGACTAAATAATAATAGTCCGCTCTACTTAGACACACACGAGCACAGCCAAGAAAACATCAATGAGAAAGAAACGATGTTGTTTCTATGGTAACACATCTGATGTGGTTCCATAGAAACTCAGCTGCATTTGATGTGGTCCCATCTCTATGGCACAGCGTGGCTTCTGCATCAGCAGCAGCATCAGCCAAGCGATGTGTTGTCACTGACTGTGTAATGGAAATTCCACTAAGCTTCATTGTGCAAAAAGGTTTCATAACAGACGATACAATGGGTCATTTGGTGAAGAAGACACATTGATCAGTAACAATGGCTGATTGTGGTACACAGTCTAACTACAAAATAACTCAACAGAACGGAATAGAATTCATCACCTGGATTAAATGGATCTTCAATGCAGAGAAGAGAGAATCGATTTCCCATTTCGCCTTCGTTCTCGTTCTTCCGGAAGTAGGATCCTCCGTTGCAGATGCGAATTCCCGTCCGTAAGTAGTTGAAATGTCGACCGTACAACTCAAGGAATTTGATCAGCATGTCACCATGGTTACCAGTCTTTCGATCTTCTGGATGAAGCTGAAACATATCATCATCATCATCATCATCATCATCATCATAAGAAGAAAAAGAAGAAGAAAAAGAAGAAGAAAAAGAAGAAAGAGAAAAAGAAGAAGAAGAAGAAAAAGAAGAAGAAAAAGAAGAAAGAAAAAAAGAAGAAGAAGAAAAAGAAGAAGAAAAAGAAGAAAGAGAAAAAGAAGAAAGAGAAAAAGAAGAAAAAGAAGAAGAAAAAGAAGAAGAGAAGAAGAAGTAGAAAGAGGAATAACTGATTTTCAAGAGATTCCCTTTCAATAAGTCTGTCTTCTGTTCTTCGTGTGCTATCCAATAGTAATGGACCAAAACTCAGCTCAGCCTAGTTTCGTATTATTCAGCATTACTCGAACTCGGACAAACAATGGGTCTGAGTTTCAATAATACCCAGCTTTACAATTTCTGTTTTAAAACAAAAATTCGATTGTTTACCTTACAAAACGACAATCAACCTAACTAAAAACACAAATATTGTTACTAGGAGCCTACTTAGTAGTTACTACTTCCTAATGTAAACTCAGGCAAACCCAAAATATTCATAAAAGCTGTCCAAAAAATTTAGAGAATGAGACTTTTTAAATATTCAAAATTTGGACTCTGTACAACTCAGCTCATAAAACTCGGCACTCGGCAGGAAATTGACACTTGGTTTATCCATACTATCTAAGAAAAACAAAGGATTTGCCAAAACAAGAGTAACCAAAATAAGACGACATAACTTCTTTCACAAAAGAACAAAAAAACTGAATGTGATGAGAGGCAATATTTTAAAAAATATTTAAAAAATAGCAGATCAATTAAATGCTTCAATAAGTTTTTCCAATTCTGTTTCTTCTATATTCTCATCGAGTTGTTTGTCTCGGCTCCAAAGGAAGTGATTCTCCATTGTACAAAACAAATGCCACATTCACTCATTTGTAACTTGGGAATAACAAAGAACACAGACCAAATGTAATTAGAAATTAAGCAAAGAAAAGCATAGTCATTTGAAATGAAAGAAAAGGCGATGGTTAAAGTACCTGTAGGTAACTGATGATGAGTAAGATAAGACAATAGGAGCTGATTCCACCGTTGAAGGACTCCAGCAGATTGCGGTAGAGAAGGAACTGCTTGAGCACAAGAACAAGGAACGGCAGCTCATTGTACTCGGCCATCATGCTCTACAGAAAGAAACAACTTCCGTCAGAACACTTGCCTACTCGCCTCAGAACACTTGCCTATTACCTTCAGAACACTTGAATACTCCCTTCAGAACACTTGCCTACTCTTCTCAGAACACTTCCACACTCCCATCAGAACACCTGCCTACACCCCTAAAAGCACATCCATACTCGCCTCAGAACACTTGCGTACTCCCTTCAGATCAATTGCCTACTCGCAGCAGAACACTCACCTACACCCCTCAGAACACTTGCTTATTACCTTCAGAACACATCCCTAATCGCCTCAGAACACTTGCCTACTCTTCTCAGAACACTTCCCCACTCCACTCAGAACACTTGCCTACTCTTCTCAGAACACTTGCGTACTCCTTCAGAGCAATTGCCTACTCGCCTCAGAATACTTGCCTACTTGCCTCAGAACACTTCCCTACTCCCCTCAGAACACTTTCCTATTTGCCTCAGAACACTTGCCTATTTGAGAAAGGGTCAAGTTCTTCTAAAGAAACAATGAGTCACTGATAGACCTTAATGAAATCTGCGCTTGAAATTCCCGTCTGGACATTGAAACTGACGTCAACTTTAACGGCCGTCTTACGATCTGTGAACTTAACAATCGGAACCTAAACAGATGAAAAAACAAAACAAATTAATACAATACAACTGAATTTTGATATTGCCCTTCTCACAATTAGTTCAGAAGTGCACACATGCCTCGATGGCACAATTGTAGTTATATTGTAGAGCAATGTGTGCGAATGACTTGCTCAAGGTCAAGGTCCATACAGCGACTCCTCGGATGAGAGTTGAACCCACACTCACACAGGCCACAGCTCTAACCAATCGACCACTGTGCAAAGATAAAGTCTCAGCCTTTAAGAGATAAATGAATGCATATTGTCACCATCAAAGAAAGACATCAGAGTCTCAGGTCTTCAATCATCATTTGAACCTCTTCAACAAATAACGCTCACAGCCCTAATGAGACGAGTTTTATTTAAGAAAACATGTCCAATGACAAATGATGACACTACATCAGGATGCACTAAATGTATTCATCTAATGTATGATGACACTTAACACAATACAATTCAAGTATGCACAAATGCATTGGTAGATTAAAGAAATGTCTAAACAGACTCATTTGTAAGCAGTTCTCCATCTGATAGCAATGATTCCAAGCAAAGTTCTTCTTTGGATGCAAATGATTGAGATCTTTCTTACAGTTGGCTGTTGCCTCATCTTTAGCAAAACTGACTTATGCAAAGAAACGTCATCATCATCTTCCTCATTTGTTCCAATCACAATCAGAAATGACACGAAAGAAGAACCAGAATAAGCTTAAAAGCATCAACATCACTCAACCATGAAGATGATATCTTCAATTGCATATCAATAATTATTCAGTTACCATGGCAAGAAATAACATACACGTGATGAGTGAGTTACTAACACTCGTCTTAATGACTTTGACGTCGTCATAAGCATTCTTTTCGATCAGTTTCTGTTCGAGTATCTTCAGAGCGGTCTGAGAATCGATCTCATCACACATGACAACTAGATCGATGTCACTCGTAGGAAGGTAGAGGTCCGTCTTAAAACTACCAAAGACTTTCACCTGAACATCAGACAAACATCATCAGATCAGAGAAGATATTAGACAAAGTTCATATATCTCATCAAACACAGACATCATTTGACTATCGAGTTAGCAGACACATCCAAAGCAACTAGTAAGCACATATCCAAGGCAACTGGTAAGCACATATCCAAGGCAACTGGTAAGCACATATCCAAGGCAACTGGTAGGCACTAAGGCTGTCAATGGGTACCCGCCCGAGACTGACTACCCAGGTAATGAAATCGGTTTTCGGATACCCGAAATTTCGTAACAATGCGCGATTTTACCGAGCGCGCGGATCGACATATTTTGACAGCCTTAGTAGGCACATATTCAAGGCAACTAAATTGATAAGACTACAGACATATCTTCACAGAGATCCACAGCTGTATCAGTAACATAAGAAGTGTAATAACTCATTATATACTGGTCACCCGCTTGATTTCCTCATCCTCTGCATATATTCGTCCTTTGGTTTAATATAATAATAATAATAATATAAAAAAACAGCAATATTATGATAACATCTATACTAGCTAGACCAACTGAAGACTTCATGTCATCAGCCAAGACATCCCAGTTGATGGTCAGCGCTAAGCTGAACTACCGTTCCACTACAAAGGTTAAAGGGAGTCTGCGAATCTGACACAAAAAGAGACGATGGTCTCCGAAAATAACATAACTGTTGACCAATTATTCCAATGCAATGAAGATATTCAGAGCAATGGCGACTGCGACTGTAACGTCCATCTCCATTCAAATACAGAAGAGTCCCAGCAGCTCAGTTTCAAGACTATCAACCGTTGAGATTTAGTCTGAAACACTAATCTTTCAGAGTTTAGTATATATTGCTCCAAAATGTTGCATGTGAAGCCTTATAAAATGTTTCCAGAATAACTCTTATGTACATGCAGAGTGAATAGAAGAAGTAAAACGCTACCAGACCCTGTGAAATTCTAAGCACAGGTCTCTAACAGACAATGGAAAGAATTATGAAAGTAAACCCAACGGATTAACAACTAAGACAGTCCAATCACGAGTCACTGAGCAAGATAGACACGAGTCACTGAGTGATGGATTGAAGAGAGCAGTGCTCAGAGAGAGCATACCTCCGCACTGGACCAGAGTTCCATGACGATCTGATTGAGTCGAGCAATAATGTCTCTCCTCATCAGTTGCTCCTCTGGAAGTGGACGCATGTACCTGTAGAAGTCCTCAATCTCTTCATGTAACCTACAACCAGAACCAACGTTACTATGAAGACATAGCAATGCATCCTTAGAACGCTTTTCAGTCATCAACTCACATTACCCATTGGACCCTCACTCACTTGCTTTCTCTCTAACCCTGAAATGCTCAGCTCTTCCTAAAGACATCCATTACCCATTGGAGTTGGACCCTCACTCACTTGCTTTCTCTCTAACCCTGAAATGCTCAGCTCCTCAATACTCTGCCAAAACGTTCTATAACCTCAAAACTTACTAAGTCACCAGTTTGCTGTCTAACACCTAGACTAGAAGTTCTTCGCCTAGAAATCGAATAACTGCCCCTTAGAGTCCCATTCTGAGAGACCTCATACACACTGAGCATCTTTTTAATGGTGACAATAAGAACAATGATAATAATCTAAGATCTAACTTAACGATATCTAAACAGACCTACGTAATAGATCCAGATGTCAGCTAAGTCTTGAGCGATTCAAAGCCAAAATGGACACAATAGCAACAAACCCAAACACTAGAGCAGTGCATAGCACCTTGGCTTCAACATCACAGCCACAAACAATTCATCACATAAGTCTCTCTTCGCGAGGTAACCGACATTGCCAGTTCCTCTTAAACTGCCACAATTCACAGATTAGATTAATGGTCTAAATCCAAAACTCATGACAGGGCAAGAACATCAAAGAAAATCTGCTCCTTATCATACTTCTACCATCCACTGAATAACCCTACATAGCTACCACACAGTCAACTTCTGACTCTGGTAATAACCTCACATCATCTGTTCAGACGACTTGTAATAATACTGCAGTTTGTCAGTTTGAAATTAAATGAAGATATTACTATCACATCATAATAAAATGCAAGAGTGCATTACAGGTTGCTTATCAGTAAAGTTCTGAGAATTTTTGGGCAGCAATGAATTTGACAATGGTGCTGTAATGGTCAACTGAAATTCCACTTACCCTTGAAGTCCAGGAGAATAGCACTTTCCTGAGTCCTTCCAAGGAGTAAAACCTTGGCGAAACGACGGCGACAAGTAGTCGTTTGTGTCCTTCGACTGGCTAACTTCTTTCGCAGGACCCGTAACAGACTCCCTAACTTCTATCACATATTCGCCGTCCAGTAAGCCGCTACCTTCTGCGTTATTATTCGTCCACTCGACGGAAGAGGTCGCATTTTCTCGACCAGTCCAGCTGGCTGCTTCAGATTGAACGAGCTTCGCTAAGCCAGGGTCTACAGATGGTCGAGAAGGGGCGAAGGAGTTGGTCGACGACCTGAGGAGGGTAGCCTTTGAAGCCAACATACTATCCATCATCCGAGTCCATTGGTCGTACGCAACTAAACACTGTTCATGCGGATAGAAACAAGTCCTCGGCCGCCGACCTACGACATGCGCCATCCTGAAAAATCCCGTTCCAAAGAGACCTATGTCCGCAAAACGACAAATAATAGCTGCTGACGCTAATGAACGAATTTCAATTCCTTCCAATTATATAACGACAACCAACAGTCGCTTAAAAACGATCGTCCATCCAGAACCGGAACACTACAGCACGCATGCGCCGCAGCCTGATCTGACCTCAATTCACTATTTAAAATACACATTAGAGGCCAACGAATTCTCAAGATACAGTGCAAAGAAATCAAGAGAATTTAACTTTATGCTTAAAAAAATATAACATAACATTATAGATCCACCTCGGCCCACGGCAAAATAATATTGATTAACATAAGTAGGTCCACCACGGCAAAATAATAATAAAATGCGTATTATTGACTCGCGTATGCGTACATAAGCATAAGTCTACGTCCTCCTTCCTATTCTTCAACGCTCACGTAATTGTAATCTCTGAATTTCTACAGCGCCTACAAAGGCGAAGGTCATGCACCAGCGCTAAACAATGCTAATCATCTCCGATATATGGAAGCGTCGTAAAATCTTCAACAATTTAAAAGGATATATGCGCAGGCCTACCTGCAACCTTATTTCAATATACGAAAATTGATTGTTTGATTGAATCGCAGTTTCAGCAAGGCCTAGTTAGGCCCAGAGACCTGTGCGAAGAGGTTTAAGAAGCTGACCTAGTTTCTATATTTTGCTGACAGAATGTTTCTCGAAAATCTGAACCGCTTTCAATTGCAGGAATTGGCCGACGCTCGCTTTCACGACCCACGCGCTCGCACCACAGCGTTCAAGATATAAGCCTAGGCCTAGCCGAATAGTCTACTCCTTAGGTCGAAGACCTATAGGCCTACAACCGAGAGCTCCGAATGTCCCAGTTTAGGCGTATCGCCCTTATACCCGCAGCTGTTGTTGTGCGAGTGGACTGCTTAAAGCTGCAGCAGCTGTGATGGCCGATGGAACATCACAGCTAATAGCTATCGTTGTTGTGTGTAAATATTCTTCACGCATTTCGTAGGCCTATCGCAATCTCAACACTTTTAAAGCGCCACTTAAAAACCAAGCGCAGGGCACCAGCTTATTCACTAGCGCTGCGTTGCCAAGAAAACTGAATCAGATGTGTTGTCCGAAGGGTAATCAAAATTCAGTATCTCACTCAAAAAGTGAACTGTTTTCAGTGCTATAACATTTAGGCTGCTATAATGGTTGTATAATGTAAATGACTGGGTTCTGCCAGTTATATTTTCTCAATAAACGGATATACGATAGTAGGAGTTAAGTTTCCAGAAGAGGAAGGCGGCGGGTGTCGTTTTGGTCAAGAATTGGAAGATGGATGATCTGGGTTGGCGTTCTTGAATTGAGAGATTAAGCATCGAATGGAAGGCTAGAGGGTGAGGGATAGAGGAGCCTGAGACAGATAATGGTTGGGTGATTGGCAATGATGACGCAGTAACGTACAAGGATACACGAGCATTGTTGAAATTTGCTACAAACACAATTAGTCTAATAGATGGAGTAAAAAACCCAAACTCTTCAAATGTACATGTAGACTGAAGATTTCTAGGTTTTAAAAACATACAAGACCTATGTTTAAGAAAAATTAAATTCTATATCCCTGGTTTTGGTTTTCGACAAAAGAGACTGGCAAAGGTTTTCTAACGACACTCAGTGAGGCTTAGAGTAAGGTCCATCGTCCTCAGCATCGTCAACAGTTATCAAGCTAAATTTTTTAAAGAATTAAAGTCTAGGAAACTGATTATCAATTATTATTATCACACGATATTTCATATTCAAATTTTCTTTACAATTATATAAAGTTCATATAATAAAAGTGGAAACCTGTCAAATGAGTCTTTCAAGCGTGATATACAGAAATCGGAATAACATAAACAAACATCAGTCAACTAAAATAGGAAGTTCTAAGTCAATTCATGTAAATTACCCTTCCCCACATGCAATTCAATGGAGACCCATACACAGCATTTCCTAGGTAAATAAAAAGTATAAAAGGCATCAACAATTAAAACTACATTCACAAAGATAAAAACCTTTTCTCCAGAAACAAAAATTACAGCCCAACAAAAACTATCTGCAATTGTATCGCAGCTTGGAAGCCAGTGCAGCTGGACCTAGCACTGACATCTTAGACTGCCTAAACAGGAGCACCAGTAGTTGCAATTTCAGGTGAAAAGGTCACCTCAGCTCAACCAACAACCGACCAGAGTCTTAAAATGACATCTTTGTCATTATGATGAGACATCAATCAAGTTAAACATGCACTAAACCCCTTATTACCCTAAAACCCAACATAAAAATCTGTCCATTGAGACATCGAAAAACAACCGTCGACAGTATATATCCACCCCGTTAAGCCAACTTTATGAGAACATATTATGTCACTGGCAGGGAAGGCAAATATCAATGATACCATGTCAAATCATTTCACACCTCAACATCAGAACATCTATCTTAAACTGGCTTGGTCCACTATCTCAGTACCAGACCTTGTCTCTAATTGGCTTGGTCCATCATCTCAGTACCAGACCTTGTCTCTAATTGGCTTGGTCCATCATCTCAGTACTAGACCTCGTCTCTAATTGGCTTGGTCCATCATCTCAGTATGATGGAAGGAAATGGCGTTGACATCTGAAGATGGACAAACAATGACAAAAAAACAACCATTGAAGAAAGGATTTGCGATCAGACGTTTGATGCAACCATGGAATGCAATTAATATCTGAGCAATGTTTAGTAGGATAATTTCTTGCAGTGACGAAATACAGCTGCTCTATCTATCCATATAAGACTAGAAATTCAATAATAACTTTCAAGGGAAGATGATCTCAGAAACATGATAAAAACATTTTAGAATTAAACGATGACTTTGATCTTACAAACATCATGAGAACAGACTCGATACGGACCCAGACAGGGCAAACGAAAGAGAAGATCAGTCTCGATTGGCTACTTACTCTCATCGGAAAAATGTGCTCTAGACTAAAGATTAGGTGAAGAAGAATGGAGGTCTTGTCTGGTCAATGGCAGATGGTGTAATGCTCATGCAACCGTTGACTAGGTTGCAAACAAGAGAAACATTCAAAGGATATTTCAACAAAAGGTGCAAAATGTAAAAGAATGGTTATTGAAACAAAAACGATCAGTTCAGCTGAAATACTGTCAATTAGAAAACAATTAATAACAAAGAAAAAGCACCCAATGAATGACTTAAACAGTAAATGGATCAATAGGAAGAGGATGATGTCGATCATGTTGATCCATCGATCGACTGTTGACTGGAGGAAAATGAGAAAAACAGCAACACACCAATTAGAACTGGGAGGAGACAAATGGAGAGAATACAACTGGAAAGCTATGCTTGCACAATTCCATTTGTTCATTTTTTTAAATTTATTTACAATGCAGAAAGAGAAAAGAGCTGATCGTAAAAGATAGAAAACAGTAAGAAAAGGAGAGACTCCTCATTCACAGAAGTGAACACGAAGCAGAAAAGAAAGCCGTCAGAAAGAGAACTATTCAAAGATTCATACAAAAGAAACGTTTTAGAAACTGAACGGAAACCAAAACAAAAAGAAAAATAACAATGAATAAAACAAACTTGGAAGATCCAGATCTGAGAATTGCACAGTGCAACAAGAAAACCCAACGACGATAACAACATCTGTTGAAGAGACGGAGACAGAGAGAGCATCATCATATGACGATGACGACCATCTTCAATTCTCCAATTATCACAAAACATCTCAACTGCTATCCATCAAAGGCAAAGGCAGCAGCAGCAGCATCAAGTGTTAATTACTACATGATATAATTAAAGACTCTAAATTAATACATGATATAATTATGACTCTACAGACAGACATTTAATTGGTAGAGAACGACTGAAATGACTGATCACAGAAATTCACCAAAATAATAATATATAGAAATTATTGCGATTCTATTCCCATCAGATGACTAACCTAGTCTTACAATAATAATGACCTTAATTACTTTTAAATAAATGATTGTAGTGAGTCGTCTTAATTAGTCATTCAGCATACAATCCTATAAGACATGTTGTTACATGAATACAACACATGTATATGAAACATGTGTAGGCAATTGCTGCTAATAATAGAGAGTGCATCGTCATCAACATCAATGATTGGCAGAAGAGTGACACTACTCAAATGCATGCAAAGGTAAATCCAGTAAACAGAAGAAGATCACTTCTCTCAGACATTGTATGCGAGGAAAGGAGAGCGTGGGAGTGAGAAACAACAGCAGCAGCAGCAGAAGACGAAAGAGTTAATCATCATCGTTACAAAGAGATATAATACACGGCTGTGGTAGTGGTGTTCGCTGGTGGTCGTCTTGATGGCGTTGAGAGCAAAAGTCCAGCAAGTGTTCAGCCAAGGAGGAGGAGAAGGAGATGCCGGTTGTTGAGGGTTCTTTCATCACGGGTCGGTCTCTGCGTATCCTGACTGCGTGGCAACCGTGAAGTCGTCCATCGTGTGGTAGAGATGGTCGAATGTCGGCCGTTCATTTGGATTGTATTTCCAACATGTCTTCATTATGTCATACATATTGTCAGGACATTTATGCGGCTTTGGGTGACGATAGCCACGCTCCAACTGCGTCAGAACCTCACTATTGCTCATTCCTAGAAGACAATCAACGCAGACAGAAAGATTAGAAGACATCAACGCAGACAGAAAGATATGCTTTAGATAAGAAAGAATTCAAAGACAAGAACAGGTACGAACGTAAATCGTGAAAGAAAACAAGATGGAAAGAAGCAATGGACCGTCTCTTCACAGCAGTCGACTCACCTGGATATGGAACCTGACCGTAAGTCACCAATTCCACGAGAAATATTCCATATGCCCAGACGTCGGACTTAATCGTGAACTTTCCGTACATGGCTGCTTCTGGAGCAGTCCATTTGATTGGAAATTTAGACCCTGACAACATCAGAAATAGAAAACAAGGTCACCATCGATAGAAAAAACGCAAAACAAGCCATCAGAGAGAAAGGAAAAAAGAAATAGACAGACACACACAGACAAAGAAAGAGACCGAAAAAGAGACAGAGAAAGAGAAAGAGACAGAGACCAATTTGCAAGGTGACAAATATTATTACACAATTTATACCAAATGGTTTGTTCATCTGCTCAGTAACTTTCTATCAAAACCTTCCAATCAAGAGTTTTTTTGAATAGATGTTAAAGACGGGAGAGACAACATTTGGAGCTGACGACAAGGATTGCAGAGACAGAAGAAGACAACATATTTTGTCACCATTGTCTTCTATCTTCATATGAGAAAGACTTAAAAAGATGGAACTAAGGATTGGAAGAAGGAGGCCGAGGAGAAGGAAGATGAGGAGGAGGATGAGAAGTTGGATGGCTGTTGGTCACCTTGTTTAGCCTCGTAAGTCTCCTCGTTGATAACTCTTGCCAGACCAAAGTCACCGATCTTCACTATGTTATTATCCCCGACGAGAATATTGCGTGCAGCCAGATCCCTGTGAATGTACTTCTGTTCCTCCAGGTAACGCATTCCATCAGCCACCTGTCATCAACATCATACAACGCATGGAAAAACACTCCGCATTGATGGATAGATGGGCCAAAGGATGGATAAGAATCGAATGACGGGTGAATGTAAGAAACGATAGATGGACTGGTGAATGGAAGCATAGATGAAAAAGTAGATGGATGTCATGATGAATAGATGTTTGAATGGTTGAATTGGTGAATGGATAGAGGGATGAATGGATAGATGAATGGGTGAAATGATAGAAGACAAGACAGAAGGTTCAAGCATTTGATGATTGGGTTATTAATTATGAAGTCATCAATTAAAACACGATCTTCATAAGTAGATACATTCAAAGCGAGCATAATACTTAAAATTTGGTGTGCTCGGTATCGTGAGTGAGCGAATACCTGAGCAGCGATGTCGATGAGTTGCGGCCAGAGGAGCGTTGAGCCGCGATCATCGCGTAAGTGTTGGAGCAGCGCTCCGTTGCTCATCAACTCCGTTACGATGTAGATCGGTTCTTCATTGGAGCAGACAGCAAACAACGTCACCAGTTTAGCATGACGCAGTTTCTTCATGATGAGCGCCTCTTCCAGGAACTTCTCCACCTCCATCGTTCCCTCCTTCAGGGTCTTTATGGCAACCCAGGTGTGTTTGTTCCACAGACCTTAACAGACAATTATCAATTGTCATCATCACCGTCAACACAGAATTCACCTGGACAACATACATAAATATTATATTCTAAAAATCGTCTGATCTTATAAGTAATATTTCTCTTTTGAAATCACAGCAACAGAACCATTCTCAAGCAGAGGAAAAGGAGAAGATGACACAGCAACAACAACAACAACTACAACTACAACAACAGCAGCAGAAGAGAGTGCATGCTAAGAGACAAGAGATGGACGTCATCATCATTTCCAATCTACCTCTCCAAACTTCTCCGAACATTCCGGCTCCGAGTCGGTCCCTGAACTCGAGGGAATTCCGATCAATTTCCCACTTGTCCCTCGATCCACGTGACAGATCCCACATCTGAGGCTTGGCCTTCACACACGGACGGACGAGCTGAGAGCAGAGGCCATCTGCTTGACCTAGAAACGAAGAAGGTCACACAACCAACGAGATGATGAACAAACTAAAAAAATGACTGATGATGATGTAATCGCTTCTGGACATGATTTACCAGAGCAAACATCTCAGCCACTGTTGACTTCATACGATTACAGTACTATAACTTATATACATTACAATACACATCCCAGAGAATGGCCACTTAAGAAGTCAATTTATTATCTTATATATATATATATATATATACTGAAATCAAAGGACCAAACAATCAGTCAAAGTACAGCTACTGAATTCATTCACACCTCAACAATCAACCAATCAACAGAATAAAACAAAAAAACAAGAGACACAAAATCACTAAAGAAATTCTTATTAAGAAAGGAGTTAATTAAGTGAGATATGATGAAAGAGTTCATTACCTGATTAGCGATTAATGAGATGATTATCTGTATAGTTAGTAATTAGTTAATTCATCTGATAATTATTAATGATTCAATTGAGTAATGATGAATGAGTTACAGGTACCTGTATAGTGATTAATGAGTTCTTCGAGAGAAGAGAATTTGTGTTTGGTCGTAATGTAACATCCTCCACTGTCTAAGTCACGAATGCGATAATGTTTAACTGACTTCTGTCTACTTTCATCTTCATCGAGTACAGACAGAGAATAAGATCCTACAAACACCAAATTACACTTTATCCATCTGTCATCAGGAGCAAATCGCTCGTCAAACAGCGACTCCAATAACAAGAGCCTTAGAAACGAGAAATTAACAAGGGTTCCCTAATTGGGAAGAGGAGGAGAGGAAAAGGAGAAGAAGGAGGAAAGTAGGAGTTTCAACCGACCTGAAGTGGATTCCGATTCACGCACAAGGAATGTTCCACGCACGTTGCCAGGCAACTGAAGCTGCTTCTCCGCATCCTTTCGACTTATCTTTCCATGGAACCAGCTGGAAAAAGAGCATCAAATTGAAAATGAGCAAAACAAGCATCAGTTCACCTTCTCCATTGATGCCACTTCTCTAGGAATTTTGGTAACACTGAATAGATGCACTTATGCTTAGACGTCAAAACAGTCTGAAAACAAAGAACGTGACGAACAGAAGAATCCAATGGAAACATGTTCTATCATGCAATGATCACCAGTAGTAACCCAGGCCATCCATCATCTTAATCAGTGAAAACTTAAATTCCATCAAATGGTTGGACTCTACAAGAAACAGTAATCTAAAGCATTGTTAATCCGTCAGAACAAAAGAATAAGAACAAACAGAAATGGCTTCAAGCGCTAGCAAAACTAGAAATACAGCAGTTGAAGGTCATGCCACATGTTGAAGGTCATGTCGCATGTTGAAGGTCATGCCACATGATGAAGGTCATGTCACATGTTAAAGGTCATGCCACATGTTGAAGGTCATGTCACAGGTTGAAGGCTATGTCACAAGTTGAGGGTCATGTCATAGGTTAACGATCAAGCCACAAGTTGAAGGTCAAAGGTTGAAAATCATGTCACAAGTTTAAGGCCAAACCAAGAGTCGAAGGTCATGTCAAAGGTTTGAAGTCATTTCACAGGTTGAATGTCATGTTGAAGGTTATGTCACTGATTGAAAATTATGTCAGATGTTGAAGGTCATAGAGCTGTCTGTGGTAGAATGAAGGACAGGCAGTAACACATCAGAACTTTCATCCTAACCTCGATGTCTTTGTGAGGTTCTTATAAGGCGCTATATAAATGCCATTAAATGGCCGCATACACACAAGTAGAGCTGTACCGATTAATCGGGCGATTACAGAAATATCGGCGGTATCGGATATCAGCAAGATAATCGGCGCCGATATTAAACATTATTTATTTTATAATATTATTTTCAGTTTATAAATGCAAATTGACGACAGCAACGTCATTGGGTCTGTGAAGGACGGCATTTGGTGCCGTTCCCACAGCGTGTTAACTCGGGCTTCGTCGTGCTTGGCTACTTAAGACTACTCAGTAGGAGTGGGAAAGTGTCAAGATGGTGTTGTGCAGAGTGAGTCCTAGTAATTCCCTGGGCACACCCGGCGCAGGTCATCTCTGCTGGTCCAGTCTTGCTGCCGGTGGCAGTTATTTTAGGTCAAAGTGGCATGTCGTTAAAGTTGGGAGGGTATGGCATCATTGGCATGTTTGATAGAAGAAGGCGTCCAGTTACATACATATCTCTTTTCTCTCCTCTGTCATACAAGGTCGACGGCAGTCTGCCTGATCTGTATTACCTGCCTAGGATTAGTCCCAAACTACATGTATATGTCTCCTACGGAGCAAGGGTTTTGCTTGTATCACAACAATAGGCAGTAGCAGTAGGTGTATCTTTTGGAACCGGACATCTTGGGAAACAAAATGAAATAATCGGTAAAATAATCGGCTAGATAATCGGTATCGACAATGAAATAATCGACAATAATCGGTATCGGCAGAATCGGCAAAAAGTGATATCGGTACAGCTCTATACACAAGGTTGTCTGATAAACGAATGAAGTTCGGTCGACATAATTATAAGAAGAAATCTTAGAAATGAATTGATGTGAATGAATGAAACTCACTCAAACTGTTCGATGCTGTTTTCCAGAGCAACGTACGTATTCGGAATGTAACCTTGGTCCCCTGTGAACATATTTCGTGCCAACCACCAATCGCCATCCCTACGAAAAACAACGACCCATCATCGTCGTCGTCATCATCATCATCATCATCAGTCTAATCAGCAGTTTCTGAATTCCAGAACGACTGCTCACATGTTTTAAAAACCAGTTGAAACCGTACTTTCTACATAATCCCAAGCATTAGTCCTTTACTATGCACTGACATGTGAACAGTTGTGTAACGAATCCTGGAAGTTGCTTGCCACCAATGCTAAGCTATATAAATTGTAGTAAATAGAACTACAATTTCCAAACACAAGGTTAACCAAAACGATGACGCAACAGGAAATCACAGTTCAGATAAATAAATGAAATGTTGAATGAGGTGAAGAATGGATTAGTTTCCAGATGAAGAGTTACTCCTATTCATCCTCTTTCTCCTCCTCCTCCTCTTCCACTTCCTATTCCTCCTATTCCTATTCGTTCTCCTTTTCATCATCCTTCTCTTCATCCTCCTCCTCCTCCTATTCCTATCCTCCTCTTCATCCTCCTCCTCCTCTTCATCCTCATCCTAATCCTCCTCCTCCTATTAATCCTCCTCTTCATCCTCCTCCTCCTATTTCTATTCCTCCTCCTATTCCTCCTCCTATTCCTCCTCCTCCTCCTCTTCATCCTATTCCTCCTCCTCCTATTAATCCTCCTCTTCATCCTCCTCCTCCTATTTCTATTCCTCCTCCTATTTCTATTCCTCCTCCTCCTCCTATTCCTCCTCCTCCTCTTCATCCTATTCCTCCTCCTCCTATTAATCCTCCACCTATTCCTCCTCCACTTCATCCTCATCCTATTTCTATTCCTCCTCCTCTTCATTCTATTCCTCCTCCTCCTATTCCTCCTCCTTCTATTAATCCTCCTCTTCCTCCTCCTCCTATTTCTATTCCTCCTCCTCTTCATCCTATTCCTCCTCCTCCTATTAATCCTCCTCTTCCTCCTCCTCCTATTTCTATTCCTCCTCCTCTTCATCGTATTCCTCCTCCTCCTATCCCTCCTCCTCCTATTCCTCCTCCACTTCATCCTCATCCTATTGCTCCTCCTATTCCTCCTCCTCTTTTTCCTCCTCCTCCTCCTATTTCTATTCCTCCTCCTCTTCATCCTATTCCTCCTACTCCTCTTCCTCCTCCTCTTCATCCTCATCCTATTGCTCCTCCTCTTTTTCCTCCTCCTCCTATTAATCCTCCTATTAATCCTCCTCCTATTCCTTCTCCTCTTCATCCTCATCGTATTGCTCCTCCTCCTATTAATCCTCCTCATCCTATTTCTATTCCTCCTCCTCTTCATCCTATTCCTCCTCCTCCTTATAATCCTCCTCCCATTAATCCTCCTCCTCCTATTTCTATTCCTCCTCCTATTCCTCCTCCTCCTATTCCTCCTCCTCCTATTAATCCTCCTCTTCCTCCTCCTCCTATTTCTATTCCTCCTCCTCTTCATCCTCATCCTATTGCTCCTCCTCTTTTTCCTCCTCCTCCTCCTATTCCTATTCCTCCTCCTCTTCCTATTCCTCCTCCTATTCCTATTCCTCCTCCTCTTTCTCCTCCTCCTCCTCCTCCTCTTCCTATTCCTCCTCCTATTCCTCCTCCTATTCCTATTCCCCCTCCTATTCCTATTCCTCCTCCTATTCCTATTCCTCCTCCTCTTCCTCCTCCTCTTCCTCCTCCTCCTCTTCCTATTCCTCCTCCTCTTCCTCCTCCTATTCCTCCTCCTCTTCCTATTCCTCCTCCTCTTCCTATTCCTCCTCCTATTCCTCCTCCTATTCCTATTCCCCCTCCTATTCCTCCTCCTATTCCT
This sequence comes from Bimastos eiseni, assembly GCA_959347315.1. Lineage (NCBI taxonomy): Eukaryota > Metazoa > Annelida > Clitellata > Crassiclitellata > Lumbricidae > Bimastos > Bimastos eiseni. Next base: position 55,725 of record OY365819.1, on the reverse strand, counting down.
ATTCCTCCTCCTCCTCCTCCTATTCCTATTCCTCCTCCTCTTCCTATTCCTCCTAATCATGAACATAAACACATCATTTGGTCCTTTTCATAGCCAGATGTATCATCTCAAAGTCTCAATGGACCTCACTTTGTAGAACAGCCACTTACTTACTTTCAATTAACTCATTATAATAAAGATTCTTAGATTGTAATGTCTCAGGTGAAAGAGGAGGAGGAGGACGAAGAGGAGGAGGAAGAGCAAAAGAAGGAGGAGAAGGAAGAGGAGGAGAAGGAGGAGGAGGAGAAGGAGGAGGAGGCAAAATAGCAGATGGAGATGAAAGTATAGAAGGTGAAGAAGAGGGAGGAGGAAGAAGAGGAGAAGGAAGAGGAGAAGAAGGAGGAGGGCAATGGAATGGAATGGAATGGAGGGGGGTTTGTCAGGACTTACTCCTTGATGACTTCCATGATGTCCCCCTTCTTGAAATTCAGATCGGGAGTATCTGTAACGGCTGCATCCGTCACAGATGTGTAGTCATAAAGACCTCGAACGACCTTCTTACCTACAGACACACACACACATACATACACACATACACAGATCAGCAGAATATATGAGGAGAGATAATGAATGAGGCATCTCCTCCTCTTCACTTCATTCACATCTCTTCTTCTTTAAACCCAAACAGATAGAAACAGGAGAAGACAAAGGACAAGGAAGATAAAGATATGTGAGGCAGAGGGTCAAAACCCGACGCTTGTTGCTTCCTAGTTATTGAGACAAAGGCTGAAATAGGTCAAAAACACAGAAAATCGTTTTATGGTATATTTTTCCAAACAAATATGTCTACTTTCAATATCTGAAATAAAAAATGTTGAAATAGTTAGTTGGAGAAAAATGACTTTTTATGCATGTGGTGTCAATGTTTGCATTGCTAAAATATGCATGTCTTCAGAGGTGAACAACCTAGATTTCGTCTGCCTATAATTTGCAACTTAGTAGTAACGAGATTTTGATGCCGTCTGCTCTATTTCATACAGAATATAATCCTTTATTACCCAGCAAAATTCTGGAGCATTCGAGTAATGGTTGCTAAGCACTTTGACGACTCGAATATTCTGAAACTCAGACTTCAATTTTCTCAGTTGTCATGATTTTACTAATGAAAGAGTCAAACGAGTATAAATTAAGTTAGAAAACAAGCTATTTTGATTCTGTAAAAAGTATTTGGAAGCACATGCATTGTAGAATATGATTTACTAAGAAAGTCAAAAACGACAAGTTATGGGTTTTAACTACTCCTCTGACATATGATAATTGAATAATACAAGTCAAGCCTCAAAGACAAAAGCACACCCTCTCAATCAAAACAACAACCCCCTAAATCATTCACCCATTGTTCATTTTAACCTCTCAATCAAAACAACAACCCCCTAAATCATTCACCCATTGTTCATTTTAACCTCTCAATCAAAACCACAACCTCATCAATCATTCACCCATTGTTCATTTTAAACTCTCAATCAAAACAACAACCCCCTAAATCATTCACCCATTGTTCATTTTAACCTCTCAATCAAAACAACAACCTCATCAATCATTCACCCATTGCTCATTTTAACCTCTCAATCAAAACAACAACCCCCTAAATCATTCACCCATTGCTCATTTTAACCTCTCAATCAAAACAACAACCTCATCAATCATTCACCCATTGCTCATTTTAACCTCTCAATCAAAACAACAACCCCCTAAATCATTCACCCATTGCTCATTTTAACCTCTCAATCAAAACAACAACCCCCTAAATCATTCACCCATTGCTCATTTTAACCTCTCAATCAAAACAACAACCTCATCAATCAGTCACCCATTGTCATTTTAACCTCTCAATCAAAACAACAACAACCTTCAATCATTCACCCATTTGCGGGTGTAATATTTTCCCTAAATGATAGCCAATCAAAGAAAATGATAGCTAGCTAATTAATGTCAATTGAACTTCACCCTTTGTCAACTGTTACGATGGGTGTCAGTCAGTAACTTCCTGGTTGAATCTTATCATAGAAACTCACACATTGCTGATACATTTTAGGCAAAGATATTCACGGGGGCGGGGGGGAGGTTGGAGGGGAGCTGCATTGCTTCCCTTCACCCTCGCTCTGGCCCTCACTTCCCGTTTTCTATGACCTACCAAATGTTGATCAATGCACCACAACCACAGTCGCTTCCTTGAAACAAAGATCGAATGAGGAGATATCATCTTCTGCCTTTCCATTAACAACCTCTGAGTAGGAATTGCAATTCAAAATCTGATTGGTTGAATGGCGCTATAGAAGTCGCTAGATCAGACTTATCACTCATTCTCTGCTTACTTATTCACTCAGTTGAGAGAAGAAGAAGAAGTAATCAGTCTGTCACAGAACCAAACAAAACTACGTCATTTCTCATTAAACTAGACATGTATACTTCGACAGAATCAAATTTCTATCGACAGATCAATCCACTTTGAGAGACTTTAAGAAGAAGATAGACGAGACTCGTTTTTTTCCAATGACTTCAGTGGAATAGACGTAGAGACTGGAGTCGTTTTATTTACCCTTTAAGAGAGCCACCTGAATGGTTGTTATATTTACCCTGTGATAAAGAGCCATCTGAATGGTCGTTATATTTACCCTGTGATAGAGCCACCTGAATAGCGTGGTGCGAGATTCCCTTCTGACTCGGATCCTCCCCTGCTGGCGCTTGGGACTCACTCGAGCGACCACCAGATCGAACCGGATCCTGAGTGTAGCGATTGGTTCGTGATTGGTTCGTTTCAACCTGAACTCCTCCACCCACTCCCCCTCCATCGACCTGAACTTTGAAGTTAACAGAGTTTCCGGCATCTGTGTCTTTTGACAAACAGGAGCCCATGATAAGGAATAGTCAGTCAAATATTCAATCAATGCGTCGTCATCAATCACTCCAGAGCAACATCATCATCGTTCAGTGATTGATTTCTGCTCCTGTTGTTCACCAGTTGAGACGTAGAATCCTAACAAAACAAAAGTTCATAAAATCCAATCAATTTGGGTAATTACCCTGACCTCTACAGGGAGCACAAAATAGACAACCCACCATGCTCCCTTCCCACCTGTGAGTTTCCTTACAGAACACATGTTCCTCTCTTAATAAGTTCCACAGATCCACGTCTCATCATCTCATTCATTCATCTACAGGTCTGTTTAAGGCACACTGTTACACAGAGTTGTCCATGGGTCGGGTCACGAATATCAGTACAATCAGAGGGGAGGGTCCAGATCCTGGTGGGTCGGACAGGGTCCACAGACCGGACCCATTTCGACCCACAATTTTTTTGCACAGCCTAATTTTCAATCATGCCATAATGATTCGCTAATGTCCGGAATTCTTCTGCAAGAATTTGTAGGGGATAGACTAAGGAGAAATACAGAGCGAACTCTGTGACACCCGACGATGGGAGGCGCCCACACTCAGAAGGGCTGACGACCACAAGGGATGAAGTTTGTGTGAAGCCCAAGGGTAAAAGAAACTCACCAGACGTAACCCATGCATCCAATCATCGGCCAAGGAGGGAGGGAGGGAGGGAGGGTCGATGAATACTTTAAACACATGAATGGACAGAGGGATGGACAGAGGGATGGACAGAGGAATGGACAGAGGAATGGACAGAGGGATGGACAGAGGGATGGACAGAGGGATGGACAGAGGGATGGACAGAGGAATGGACAGAGGAATGGACAGAGGGATGGACAGAGGGATGGACAGAGGAATGGACAGAGGGATGGACAGAGGGATGGACAGAGGGATGGACAGAGGGATGGACAGAGGGATGGACAGAGGGATGGACAGAGGGATGGACAGAGGGATGGACAGAGGGATGGACAGAGGAATGGACAGAGGAATGGACAGAGGGATGGACAGAGGGATGGACAGAGGGGTGTGAATAGGTTCTAACCGACGAAGTCTAGAACTTAGGAACAACCCTTTTGTTCTGATTATAAGGAGCTAATAAGTGTAAATCGTTAGTTGAAGGGTAGCGTGGGATCAGACTTCGCTGTCCCGTCGTTCAGTTAACTTCTCTGGGCTGATGATGTATGGTTATAATAAACGTCGCTAACTACCAAGACTTCTTCTTCAGTCACTGGTCGTCGTCGATCTTAGTCGAGGGCCACCCGGTCCTTGTCGGGCTTTGGCCAATCACCGTCACAACTCACAAAAACGGGACAACAAAAAGCAAGTAGCAATACTAAAAATTTATGGAGAAAGTAAGACTAGGCTAAATGAAAGAAACGAATGGTAACTTCCCTGATACGTTTAACAATTATGACCATGAATGAAAAGCGATTCTCATCCAATATATAGCAGTTTGACTGTGTTGCGATATTACGACATAAGAATTTTACGATAAATATTTTTAGTAAAGTTAGAACTAGAGACTGGTCAGGTTGAATTCATGGGTCAGGTCATGCACTTCTTGAGTCGGGTTGGATATTTCACTTCAGAAGTCGGGTCGGGTCCATTTTGGAAGGTTCGGGTCATGAAAAGTGGATCCGTCTACGACTATGGGCACACATTGAAAAGCATATAATGCCGTAATTGAGGTTCAGTAACGGACAGTAGCAGTTTAATTATCTAATTAATGTTCTTCCTGCGTCCGTAAAGGTGAACGGATAAAGGTCAACAATCAACATGTGACATACGTTGGTGCACAGCGTTTACATTCGTTTATTTTGCGAAATAATAAAGTACACAATTATTAGTAAATGAAGTAAAAACCTCAATAATATCAATAACTGTTATTGATTTCTAGATTTCTTTCAATTGAAATTGCTACCAATATCTGTCGAAATAGAATATATGCTTAGGTGAAGACGTATTCGCCCACAAAAGATTTTCCAGGAACTTAAAGAGACGAAAAGTCAGACGGACTGACAGACAGATAGATGGACAAGCTGACAGATGAATGATGATGATCGAGTGTTCAAATGAATTTGTGTTAGGCTCTAAATTCTCTTCAGTTTCTGTCAATAGTCGAAGACAGAAGAGAGGAAGAAAGTCGCTCTAATTTAGTTACGTTCACAGAAGACAAAGATAAGAAATGACGAAATAGGAGGAAGGAATGGAGGAAATAACAGGAGGAGGAGGAGGAGGAGGAAGGGATAACAGGAGGAGGAGGAGGAGGAGGAGGAAGGGATAACAGGAGGAGGAGGAGGAAGGGATAACAGGAGGAGGAGGAGGAGGAGGAGGAAGGGATAACAGGAGGAAGGAAAGTGAGGAAGAGGAATAACAGGAGGAGGAGGAGGAGGAAGGGATAACAGGAGGAGGAGGAGGAAGGGATAACAGGAGGAGGAGGAGGAGGAGGAGGAGGAGGAAGGGATAACAGGAGGAAGGAATGGAGGAAAGTGAGGAAGAGGAATAACAGGAGGAGGAGGAGGAGGAGGAGGAAGGGATAACAGGAGGAAGGAATGGAGGAAAGTGAGGAAGAGGAATAACAGGAGGAGGAGGAGGAGGAGGAAGGGATAACAGGAGGAGGAGGAGGAGGAGGAGGAAGGGATAACAGGAGGAAGGAATGGAGGAAAGTGAGGAAGAGGGATAACAGGAGGAAGAGGAATAACAGGAGGAGGAGGAGGAGGAAGGGATAACAGGAGGAAGGAATGGAGGAAAGTGAGGAAGAGGAATAACAGGAGGAGGAGGAGGAGGAGGAGGAGGAAGGGATAACAGGAGGAAGGAATGGAGGAAAGTGAGGAAGAGGAATAACAGGAGGAGGAGGAGGAGGAAGGGATAACAGGAGGAAGGAATGGAGGAAAGTGAGGAAGAGGAATAACAGGTGGAGGAGGAGGAGGAAGGGATAACAGGAGGAAGGAATATGGAGGAAAGTGAGGAAGAGGAATAACAGGAGGAGGAGGAGGAGGAGGAGGAAGAAGAGGAGAAGGAAGAAGATAACATTGGAGGAAGGAATGGAGGAGAGTGAGGAAGAGGAGTAGCTGGAGGGGAGGAAGATAAAGAGAAGAACATAGAGGATAAAGGAGACGAGGAAGAGGACGAGGTGGAATAAGACTTGTGGAGAGCAAAAGAAGGAGTTGGATTATCACAGCAGCAGAACCGAACACTGCTACTCCTAAAAAGAAGCCACAACACACTTACACACAGCTCTACAAACCACACATAGACAGACAAACACACAGACAGACATTCATAGAAACACACACATACAAAGCAGTCAGAGGCTCAGATGAGGAAGTATGCTGGCTTTTAGTTCCAACAATTGACAACAGAAACCAACGGATCCTTTGTCCAAACGAAAACATAGGAACATCTGAATTGGCAGAAGGAGAAGGAAAAGGAGAAGATGGAAGAGGAGGAATAGGAATAAATGATCAAGAGGAGGAAGAGGAGGAAGAGGAGACGGAGAGGGCTGAGGATGAGAGATGACAATTGGTGAAATGTCAACTGAGGAATAATTATTATACAATTTCTTCCTAGATGAAAGTAGGTCACCAGCCGAATCTATTACACATGCAGACATACATAGAAAGAGAGACAGACAAAGAAATACAGAGAAAGGGACATAGAGAGATATAGAAAGAGACAAAGACAGAGAGACCTACACATAAATTAACATAAGCAATTAAACATCAAACTTATAAATAATAATAATAATTCTAACCTTCTCTTCTCTTGATTAATTCCAATGGCAATGAACAAAGTATTACAAGTCACAGAATCAAAATATGCATGGATGATCACAAATAAGTAGAGGAGGTGATTGCAACTGTGTGGCAGCCATGCAAGGCAACCGTCTGCCCTACCTTTCAATTAACTAGTTCACCATCTGGCAAATGAAACGCTGAGTGAACCTGGTTGAGGGAATCGATCGCTGGTCAGTTCACGTCCTCTGCTCCTCTTCTGCTCTTTGTGCTAGTTGTTGCCCTTACCCTAAGCTCCCCCTCTCTCTGTCCCTGTCTCTCTCTGTCCCTGTCTCTCTCTGTCCCTGTCTCTCTCTGTCCCTGTCTCTCTGTCTCTCTCTATTTCACTAATGAATGAGTAACCCCAACACATAAAGTAATAGACCTTATAATCAGATACTTTGGGCAAAGACATAAATAACGACCAACCAGAGAGAGTTGCAGTGAAACCTAATCTACATAGAAATCTTTTTCATTATTACAACTGATCATCAAATTTAGGAAACCTTCACAAAGTCAGAACATATTCAAAATGGATGTGAAACTTATTAAGTGTAAACCACATCTATCACAAATTGTAAAAATGGTTCCAAAGATCAACGTCTTTCAGGACGATTTTTGAGAAATCGAGAGCTAAAGCTTAACATAAAAACTTTGGACTAAGTTACCTCAGAGGGATCATGAATATCATAACTAGGAGCAAGAAGTCTTCAATGACCTCTCATAAAAAGAACCAAACTGAATATGAAGATGTGCATAACTACATCATTTACATAATTATAAATGCCACATGAGCTTCAAATAAGGATGTCACTAAGGATCGCATTAATTCACTTTGATGTTGGAAATCATCAGATGGCAGTGAATGCAAGAAAATACTAAACTGGAACATCAAAGTGCTATTAAAGAACATGGAAATATGGTAACATTACTCAATGGAACTCACTTTTGTCCAATTCAATCCAAGTCGATCAATTGGATTCAAGTCGACCAACTATATATAAGAGGATCAATTAGATCCAAGTGGATCAATTAGCTCTAAGTGGATCAACTGGATCCAAGTGGGATCCAAGTGGACCAACTAAACATTTCTCCATTTATAGTACCGTTTCCTAATAACATTACTCCCATTCACTATGTCAAACAGCATTTATTAAACTATTCGTTCCTTGTAGCACTTAGTAGGTTTTAAATTGACCTAAACAATGTCAGAATGAAAATGCATCCATATTGGAAAAAGTAAACTTCCTAAATTACAATGATTCATGCTAGTGTTCCACGTGTTAAGACACTTTGACAAACATGGAGTAAGACTTGTCTCTCTTCTATAAAGGAATTTCACTCCTGGAATTGGAATCCAAAGGATAAACTGATGAGTGGAAAAGGTCTCTAAAGAGTTTTATTTGTTTTAATTGGATAATCAGTTGATGGGAACTAAGGACCCTCAGTAAAGTCTCAGATGAATGGTTTGACAGGGTAAGCAGAACTGATGTCCATCCCTTGAAAGTTTGATCAACTTTAGATCAACGAACCAGAATGACAATCAGACAGTGCATCCCTTGATTAACATCTGTGCCACTAATGAAAACAATTCTGCATTATATATCTGCTTATTGTTTTACTTTTATAATCATCTTCGTTCCATTTTCTGTTCCCAAGAGAATCTGAAAACATTCACCATAACCCTGGCGCCAAGTCAAACCAACTTTCCCTTTATCGTAATCATTATTCAAAGCGTCAACAAAGCGTCATGGATCATATTACAAAAACTGGTGGTCAACGCTTCACTGTTTAATTTTCTCCATAAATCGCCTCCAACTGAAGCCATTTGCATAATCCTTCGGGCTTTCCACGCAAATCATAAAAACTTGTCCAGACAACGAAAATGAATAATGCGTTTTAACTTAATTTAATCGAATCCGCCTATCATAACATTACACTTTCATGACACTTAGTAAGTTTCAGGATGATAATGGATTCGACACTTTTGACGAAGTTTCTTAGTTTAAGTTTTCTATTACTGCTGTACTTACCTCAGAAGTCACGCAAGTTTATATTCTAGAAAATCAAAAGGTAATTTAAGAGCGATTTCTTTCGCTAAAATCGATTTCTTCATGAATGTCTAAAACGAAACAAATCAAACAGGAACAACTTCGGCTAAAATTTATCTCAGACGAAGCAGCCCAGACCACGTGACACGGCGACTGACACCTAGCGAATTGGGAAGTACTAAAGCCATCACTCGCCCTAATTGATATCTCTTAATGATAATCTTTCTACCCACTGGAAAATGAAGTGGTGGGCAGAACATCAGAATGAGAACAACAGAGTTGTATCTTAGCCGTTATCTCCAAACTTCTAAAGCGCCTCTCGAAAGCCAAGTGTAGGGCATCATCTTCTTCACGAGTGCTCTGTCAAATCAAACCGGCTGTCAATATGTTAGTCCGTGGAATTGTCCGGTTTCCAGATAGAGACAGAGAAGGCAGAATAGCCGCTAAGCCGGCTAAGGCGTGTCGCTTTGATCGAGGGTTCGAGTGTGGAAAACATGAGTCTGGGTAAGAGTTCTTGAAAAGGTGAGACTTGAGCTTTGAATGAAAAGGGTGCTGGATATATAGGAGACTGATACTGAATCTACTGATGCTGGTGGGTGATCGACAGTGATGGTGGATGAGCCGGAAACGTGCAGAATTCAGGAAGCAAATCTTTCAATAGTCGTGGTGTGGTGATGGGTAATGATTCAATTAGAGAACTTGAGATGAATGGTGGCCGAGATCGAGTTAGACTGACATAATGATGACCGGGTAGAGAGGGTAATTGGCTGGTTGGTGAAGAATCCGTGAAGTATTGCATACATAGAGTTGTTGGTTAGCAACAGGAACTGGATATGGATGTGCCCTGATTATTTTAATTCAATGGAGGGATATATGGTGTGATGTGATGATGCTTGGGTGTTCTGGTGACGGCTCTGCATAGCTAATGGGTTTGGAATAAGTTGTAGACGCTTGAGTTGTGTGGCTTTAAGGTTGAGGAAAGGGAATGCAGTTATCGAGCTTTGAGTGGACAATGGAGGTACAGTGCTGAACACAGTTTTGAATGTGCATGAAGCAGGAGCGCGAGATTTTTGAGATGTGGTTTGAGAAAGAAATACAAGGATCAAAGGTGACGACAAGATTTCGGACAACCGCCAGACTTGCAAGTGATCAGCAGCGGGTAACTCTCTTCTACCTCAACCGTAGAAGAAAATGCATTGTCACCGGTCAACAGCATGTGTACATAATATTACATCTGTTGCAGAGGTGTATAACAAGGCTTCCAAAAGTGGGGCATAGTTTTAAAATATTGTGTAAATTTGAACCCCCCTCCACTTTTTGAATTTTTCGCCCCCCAGAAAATTGAAAAATGGGGTGGCACCAATTATCTTAATAAAAGTCATCTTAAAAGCCATTGGAGAAACATAAAAAGAACCGATTTGGGGGCACATGGGGGGCACTGAGCACTAAACTTTGCCCCCTCCCGTTTTGAAACTGGGGGCCGATGCCCCCTGGCCCCACCGCTTGTTACATCCCTGATCTGTTGCCTGTGAGGCAGGACTTTAGCCTCTCACTCTCTTCGCCATTCAGTCTAGGGCCTCAGCGAGCAACTCAAGACAATGTATCAGATCTCTCTATTTCACTCAACCTAGACCCTGCATCCATGCGACGACATATTAAATTATTCACTACAATATAGATAACGAGAGGCCTGGCTACTGCGGACTTGACTTAGTATAATTATACGGTCGGTGTATACATGAGCTGGTTTCCCAGACGTTACTTTTGTGGGAATATGGGCGCAGAGAAATTTTCGAAGATTTACATTAGGCCTCAATACTTGCGGCGAAAGTGTTTTCTTAGTATTGTCACGTAAGTGTTTTCATTCAAACGGACTTTGGTTGTATGTTGATGACTCGAGTTGTGATCGTTTGTTAGATTTGATGATTATTGCATGTAACTGGTTACATCGCTTGATATATTCAGACACCGAACAATGTGCGCACGCCTGTATCATTTCCTATTACAATTCAACAGTATTGCACTGTATTTTCGTTTATTGAATTAACTTGTTGTCAAAGCGCAACTGTTGTTATACCGACCGTTTGTCCATCATTATTATGACTCCCATCATCGAGATTTACTACTCCATCGGCCTCAAAGCGAATTTGCTTCAAAGTTTTATCAGCCAATCTATGGAATAAATGGCGGAGATACGGCTCAAGGCGCGTTGGGGATGAGAACTCGAAAGTTAGGTCTCAATTACCTCCGCAGGGTCCGATTTGTCAAAAAAGAAGCAGAGGGGTCGAACATATAATTATGCAAAAATACCTAATAATAAATTTCCTAAGCCGCAATGAATTTTTTTATTCGCGATTTGCTCCTCGCGTTTCAAACCCTCTGGCTAGTTTGATTAGCACAGAAAAAATAATGGAAATAGCCAACATATCCAACTTTCCTTATTTTTTGCCAATTAATTAATGAACTTCCACAATAAATCAAGATTCTGCAATTACTAGCAGTGTGAGACGACGCAAGTATGACAAATGAATACATTTTAATAATGATAATAATAATAATAATAATAATAATAATAATAATAATAATAATAATAATATTAATATTAATAATAATAATAATAATAATAATAATAATAGTAATAATTAAAAACGTGTTAATATCATGTCAAGCAACCACATGGAGTCTACAAAACCATTATGTAAAACTTACGTTTTATATTTCCTAATCCTTAATATAAAAAAGCGTTTAGGCCTACTACGTTCACATAATTTTAAACTTTCATATTACAAAATAAAAAGTCTTGACATAGTCGAAAATTAAAGTACAGTTAACTTAGCATGTCGGGCAAATAATCTGAGCCTAGGGCCTTCATGTTAAATTACTGTCAACAAAACGTGTTAATAGTCCTACTTGTCGTAATCATAATCTACACAGTTTTAGGAACCCATGCGCGGGGCACCAGCTTATTTACGAGCAATCAATTTTGGGAACTCGCCTTCTATCTACATGTCTTTGTTGAACTACTTTGCGTAGGCCTAGTGTTGTAGCAACAGAACACCATGTCGCATTTTAAATTTATTCATAACACATGCGCAATTAAATTTACTCAAAAGTTTAAAGGTTTTTACAAGTAAATTATGTTACAGTATATGTACTGAGTAACTTGCCTTCTAGCATTAGGACGTTTGAAGAAAGAAGATATCGTTTGCTGACTGCTAACTCGCATCATTTCTGTTAATTAAATCCAAAGCTCCGACAAGGCAGAATCACTCAAATGCCCGTTTTGTTATATATATTTTGTATAGGCCTACGGGCGTCGAATGAATATTCAATTGATTGTTTGATGCTGCCTATTGACTCACAAAGTGGAGTAACATTAAGTTTCACTTTGACGACTTACTCCCTCATCGAGGCTTGGGTTAGTTCTGAAGTTAGCTTCGGTTTGGGGGAATATTTTAAAATCTGGATGATCGTGTGTTGTATCTGGCATATAATGCAAGAATATGGTTTCTGAGCGTCGCTTCATGCACTCAGACTGACTCAGTGTAAATTATTTATGGCCGGAAAAATCTGTTTCGAGTAATTCCTGTGCGCCAAATGAATTTGGGGAGGTTGGAGTCGACCCCCTCGGGGGGAGGGGGGGGTCGATCAGACTTTATTAGCAAGCGGGTCAAGAGATAGAAGCATGGGGGGTCCAACCCCCTCGACCCCCCCGGCAAATCGGACGCTGATTCTCGGTATAATACAGGCTTATAAGTTTCTCCAGTCCCAAAATATCTCCGTGAACTCTTCGTCGGTCGATCGCCACTCATCTCAAGTTCAGCAACCGAGTCATTTAGATCGGGCATTGCACTATCGGACGCTCATCATCATCGTCATCATCATCATCACTGAAGTGCAATGTACTGCCGCTGGGTGGTATATCTATCACTCCCATTCGAGTTTGCACTCAAAACTGAAGCCTCACCTCTTCACAATCTATTCATCTGATCCTCCACCTTTCAATTATTATCCACCTAAAAGACACTAATATACCCTACATGAGCACCTGCTCACATACCCTATATGAGCACCTGCTCACATATCCTACATGAGCACCTGCTCACATACCCTACATGAGCACCTGCTCACATACCCTACATGAGCACCTGCTCACATACCCTACATGAGCACCTGCTCACATACCCTACATGAGCACCTGCTCACATACCCTACATGAGCACCTGCTCTCGCTCTGTAGATTCTCTCTGGCAAATGGACTCAAACGTCTATCGGACAACAACCCTCCTCCCCGCACATATTTTGATTAATTAATATATTTTGATTAATTAATATATTTTGTTTAATTAATATATTTTGATTAATTAATATATTTTGTTTAATTAATATATTTTGATTAATTAATATATTTTGATTAATTAAATATATTTTGATTAATTAATATATTTTGATTAATTGATATATTTTGAATTATTAATATATTTTGATTAATTAATATATTTTGTTTAATTAATATATTTTGTTTAATTAAATATATTTTGATTAATTAATATATTTTGATTAATTAATATATTTTGATTAATTAATATATTTTGATTCATTAATGTATTTTGATTAATTAATATATTTTATTTAATTAATATATTTTGATTAATTAATATATTTTGATTAATTAAATATATTTTAATTAATTAATATATTGATTAATTAATATAGTTTGATTAATTAATATATTGTGATTAATTAATTTGAGTTAAGTAAAGAACTTGTCATCATCCGTTTATACTGTGCATGTAATCATGCTGGAGTTTCTCACTTTAAAAATAAAGTATATATTATCATTATTATTATTACCCCTTCCGAGGCGGCCAATTTTAATGCGTTTAATATAATAATTGAAGAGGTAAGGGTTAAGTTATATTCATGATGAATATATTTTTGTCTTCACTCTTTACATAAAGGGAGGGGCAACTGTCTGGGGGCAATCGTCCTACACTCAACAAGGACCCTTAATGTCATTAATCAGAATAATCCATCAAGACTGAAATCTATCCTCAGAGATTAATGCATGCCATGGATTCTCTCAAGATCATTCGGGATAAATATAATTAAATTAATCTATTTCTTTATAACATTGTAATTAGGTTGACTACAGTTGTTAAATGAAGCTTCAACACGATGGAATTTCAACCGAATTGTTCAAGAAATTGTTCAACGCGAGCGTACATAGATGAAACATAATAGCCGTATACGCTCCGGATACGGTTCAGAAAATGGATGCATAGGCTATAAGTTGATCAGCAAATCGTTAGAACATAGGTGAGTCATACGCAGCGGTCCATTAGGTTGCCTTTTGTGTTCTCTTATAATCTAAACAATTATTAAAGAAGCAAGATTGTAAGAAGAGAAATGACTGACACACGAATATATATACATGCACCACTGGGACGACGCCATTAGAGAGACACAAGCACACAGACAGAGATATGGGATGAGACAGACAGAGCAACCTATAATGACAAGGGTAACATTGTCTTAGGTCTGTGGCTACATTAGGAGAAATATCTGCTGGGACCATCCAAGGACATCGCAAAAACCTCACTTCTTGCTATTTCATGCACACCGGTCTTTCTCTGAAAGCTGACAACACTGCTCTTTCCAAAATCCTATCTTGAGGAGGAAGGAGAGTAGGAGGAATTGGAGGAGGAGGAAGAAGAAAAAGAAGGAGGCAGTAACCGAGACGATAAATGGGAGGAGAAGATGGAGATGAGGAGGAGGAGGGGAAGGAGTGAGAAAGAGGAAGCGAGGAGAAGGATGAAAAATGAGAAGTAGTGGGAGCTGAGTTTTTCAGTCGACGAGGAGTGAGAAAGTGACGAGACCAAGTTGATCGTTGATGTGATGTCTTGGTGTGATGTTTTTGGCCCATGCTTTGCAGATGACGTTGATAAGAATTCCATTCATTGGATTCAAAAATTGAATCATAACGAGAGGCGAACGGTAGCCCTCCTGGTTCTGGAAAGGATAGAAGAATCGAGAGAATCCCTCGGGTGGGTGGTACGATATGTTGCCGATGTTCTCGTTGTCAAGCGAAGACTGTTATAAATGCAACGACAACACACTGCAACAGTTACACATAGGCAACAACACACATCAGCTGGTGCCAGACACCCAATTAAGGCATTCATGATCAATGTATCTGCGATGAAGCTTTCCATGGCTCAGAAGTATGCGTCGTCCGTCTATGTGTTAGGCCTACAGGCTATGTGTGAAACAGGGATTTTGTAAAATGCCTGATTTCTTTAGATTTCAACCCTGAAATCTAAAAAATCAGGCATTCTACATTTAAGGTTAGGCTAGGTCTAAGAGTTAGGGCTGTGGTTAGTCCTGGATTAGGGTTAGTGTCGAGTTAGGGTTCGCTGGTTTCACACATTGCTTGTAACATAATATTTTTATGCTTATATTAAGCAGTAGTAATCTTTACTAAGGGTTTCCGTGTGCATGACTGGAACAACAGCTGCGGATGAGTGAATATATTTATAGACAAAAATTATCAACTAGTGAATGAAGGCAGATTGATGGCAATGACGATGATGATGAAGAAGAAGAAGAAGCAGAAGAACAAGAAGAACAAGCAAACGAAGAAGTACAAGAAGACGAAGAACAAGAACAAGAACAAGAAGTAGAAGAAGAATAAGATGAAGGAAGAGGAGGAGGAGAAGGATGAGGAGGAGAAGGAGGAGAAGGAAAAGGAGGAGAGGAAGAACATGAAGAACACAAAGAACAACAAGAACAACAAGAACAACAAAAACAAGAACAAGAAGAACAAGAACAAGAGCAAGAAGTAGCAGTAGTAGAAGAAGAAGAAGACAAAGTAAACTTAGCAAAAGACAGAGACATAGAGAGAAAGAGAGAGAGACATAGAGAGAGAAACAGAGAGAGAGAAAAAAGAGAGAGAGAAACAGAGAGAAAGAAAAAAGAGAGAGAGAAACAGAGAGTGAGAGAAACTGAGAGAGAGAGAGAAAGAGGAGAGAGAAACATAGACAGAGAGACAGAGAGAAAAAGAGAGAGGGAGAGAGGGGAAGGGAGAGGAGAATTGTTTAATTGTAATAATATATCATTTATTTATAGACGAACTCTTCCTTCGCAAGTGACTCCGATGTTATCCGGGTGAAATCTCGGTCGAAGTGATTCTGGAATCTCAGTGCTATTCTCATCATACATCAACGGAGTCCAATCGAATATCTACAACGAAACAAAACAATGGAAAACTATTCGATTTAATCACATTAACACAATTATTAGTAAACAATAAAATTCAAACGATCCATGTCATCAAAGTAACATCATTTATGTGTGGGTCGTCATCCATCCATTCATGCATTCATTCATCCGTTGATCCAGCCAGCCAGTCAGCCATCCCTCCATCCCTCCCTCCATCCATCCATCCTGCCATCCATCCATCTATCCACATCCATCCATCCACATCCATCCATCCATCCGTCGATCCATCCATCCATCCGTCGATCCATCCATCTATCCATCCATCCATTCATTACCTTGTTTAACTTGAGAAGGACACATGGTTGTCCTTCGTCGTATCCAAAGTCTCTCTGCCATGTACACATATCTCCAAGGTCATCGACATGGAATCGACAGACCTTTCCTATGTCTTCTTCCAATCGACCCTTTTCACAATCGATGAAGTTCTCACCCACCTGCTTCTCGTTTTCATATTCTGCAGCAGAAACCAACAGCACCAGATTGACCCCCAAGTAATCCCATCGACCTGTCACGCCACACTCAACGCATTCTTCGTGTGGAGTGTAGGGCCTATATATTGTTCGAAAACAATACAAGACTAAAAGATGACGGTAAACAATTTAATTATCTCTAATTAATTATTTTGTCGTGAATAAGTCTATGCCCTTCGCTTAGCTTTCGTTTGGCGCCTCGAATGTTTGAAGATTTGTACAATGATTGACAGTCAATCACTTGGCTTATATTCGATCAAAGGAGACGAGAACAGAGATCATCATCATCATCTTACGATCGAGAAACGTTTGGATGTGGTCCGTGTAAGGTTTGTAGGTCGATGGTTGACCCTGGATGAAACGAATGAGGTTCGTCTCAAAATCAGGAACAGGTCGATACGCCAATCCTAAAACGAGCATTATTCAAACACGTATCACAATGACTCGTTGTAAGGCTCTTAAAACTATTTTAACAAGTTTAACGACTCAGACCATAGAACAACACGAGCCACTGTATTAGATTCATATGTCAACATGTTTTCAATTGATTTGTAACTAGTGTTGAACAGTTCAATATGTTTAAGGGCGTCAAGATACACTTACAGAAAATTGCCATCCATTGTTTTATTTTCAGAGGAACGTTTTACTTAGACCCACTATACACCTGTGTAGGTGTAGTAGGGGATGGGTCAGAAGGACAAGTGCCCCCTCACACCTAGAATTCAGACAATAGATGGACATATATGATAGCTGCATCTGGCCTCTGTGTGTGTTAATTACCTGGTATATCCTGGAGACAGGAAGAGAGTCCACGCATCGTTGGCGAGATCTCGTCCAGAGCCAACGAAAAGAAGAGCATACAGACGAGATAGAGACTCAGCAACGAAACATAGAAGACGACAAAGAAGAGAATCACTCGACCTAACAACACAAAGAACAACATTTCCACTCCTACACTGTGCTCTGGGCAGACTAACTCACTTCGCTATAACCTACAGATTATAGACATGGCCTATGTGTAAAGAGTGAGAGGATCAGAAAGAGGAGAAGGAGAAGGAGAAGGAAGAGGAGGAGAAAGGAGAGGAAGAGGAGGAAGCTGAGATCACTAATGTCCCACTGATCCTCCTTCTAATCAGATCTTTTGAAGATCGATCGATTGGATCGATTGTCATGCACTAAGATGATGATGCAACACTTTATTGTTGTTGTTTTTGTTTGAAAATCGTTTGAATCAATTCACTTTAATTTCATGTTTTAACTGCATCAAATCATCATGATATTATGCAGTCGTCGTCTGAGGGTGATAAGAAAAGTGTTCTGCAATTGTGTGAAGAGAAATAGTTTGAATAGAGACCAAAATTAGACGAAAGACGACGACGATATGAGACAGAAAATTTCTGCAGCGAGAAATTGCTACGTGCTATATTACTACTGTTGCTGGGGAACCTGGCGTTGCACGGGTCGAGACAGGTTTTTGGGCGTGAAGAAAAGGAAGACGGGGGCCGAGGGTTCACCAGCCCCTCTATTTGGTGTCCCAGGTGTTCCCCGAGTGAACGGCGAAAGTTTCGAGTGAATAGCTGTAAAAATGTGAAAATGCATAAACGGAATTGTGCATAGACATTAATGCATACAAAGTACATACTCACTGTGCAAACGATGACCAACTACTGTTACCTGTACGATATCTCTCAAACCGTCCATAACGGTGCAAAAGAAGAAGAGGTGTGGCAGATATCACGTGAACATGTCGGCAAATGTACAGCAGGTGACACGCTCCTGGCGACTGAAAAGGAAACTTTCCTTGGGGATCCTGAAACAGGTGTTTGGCCCTGGAGACCAGGAAGAGGGTGGCCGCGGGTTCACCAGTTCCTCGGCTGCGTATTCCAGATGTTCCCCGAGCCAACGGCGAAGGTTTCGAGTCAATAGCTCTAAAACTCTACAAATGCATAGCTGGACAGACGCACATAATCTTCATTTTCTATATAGAGATATGAACTGACCCCAGGACCTGAAGTCTCTTCCAAGAATCTCTTTCGTCTTCGTGTTATAAACGAACTTCCTCAGGTCTTCCCATTTCCTTTCATTCCTTGGATCTCTCTTGCGACGTCTTCGTCTTCTCGATCCATCATGGTCCTTATTGTTCAGCGGACCGTAACCACTCGATGATTCCATCGGTCACGGCTACTGTCGGTTGCTGCTGAGTAGGAGGAGGAAGCTGAGGATGTCGCTGCTACTGTTGCTGTTGCTACTACAGACAATACAACCACAACGAAGAGATGAGGAGGAAGTGGAGGAGGAGGAGGAGGAGGAGGAATGGGCTGACTGTCTCTCTCTCTGTCACTCTGGTTTTCTATCTCTGTATCTCACTCACTCTATATCTCTCTGTTGCTATGTCTCTCTGTCTCTCTCTCTATCTCAGTCAGTCAGTCAGTCAGTCAGTCAGTCAGTCAGTCAGTCAGTCAGTCAGTCAGTCAGTCAGTCAGTCAGTCAGTCAGTCAGTCAGTCAGTCAGTCAGTCAGTCAGTCAGTCAGTCAGTCAGTCAGTCAGTCCGTCAGTCAGTCAGTCAGTCAGTCAGTCAGTCAGTCTGTCTGTCTGTCTGTGTGTGTCTCTCTCTATCACACACACACACACACATTCGTGGACCCCCATCGGAGCTCTACCCACCGTCATTGCCAAGGTTTTACAGTTCTGAGTTTAATATTCCATATTGTGGACGTCATAATTAGAGACTACGCACATATTTTCGTGAAACTTCTCCCCACCGTACGCACCCGTACGCAAAATCGCTAACTCCGAAACCCCCTCCCTGCGTACGCAATATGTAGATGGCCCCTTAACTTACATGTATTTAAATTATGTGCCATACTTAACAGTTTAAATTCACATATCATGCGTGCATGTGTGCGTGAGTGCGTGAGTGCTCGATCTGCAGCGCATGAAGTAACCTACGCTCATCCACGGAAGGGGAAAGCAACTGTGAATTAAGGGACTCTATGCATAGAAGACCTTTGCCAAGTTCTTCACTGCTGCCAACAATTACTCCGGGCAATCGATGTCAGAAGTATGGAGAGAGGGCCATCCATCAAAGACAACTGTATTGTATATTATTATGCATAATATGCAAATTATATATGACATTTATTTATAGGCCTTTTTCCTGGGATTAACTTCGTAGCTCATCGGATTATACGAATACCAGTCTATCCAAGGTATATGCTCTTCATTTCCTTAAATACTCACGTGAAGTCAATTCCCGTCCACGTATATCATCCTCCTTTCTGTAAATAAACTGTGTCTATATTTGGGACATGGCGGTCGTTTGGTGATCCCAACAGATCTCCCTTTCTTCTAACTCTTGTAATATGCCCACTTGGAGCTAATTTTGAGCCCATATTTTTAATAGTGTCTCCTATTAGGCCTATAGGAACCGTCCAATGAAATACACACGAAATACTGTTATACTAAGACGTAGATCGCCTACTTTACCTGTTTCTGTAAATAAAATTTTGGAAAGTAAATCGGTCGACGCAAAGTTTATCTTCGTGGATGAAATGGAAGACTCACGAATTTACCTGTAATCAGACGGTACAGGTAGAACTATGAACTGCAAAGGACGGACCAGGCAGACCACTGAAGTTCACACGATGGTCGCAGGTAAGAGATAAGAAAACCTTATCTCGACTAAGCAAATGAATATTCACCTCAGCCGTGCAGCAGGCAATTAGCTGCTGATAAGACCTTATCATCAACTGACTCACTGCAGTTGCAATTACAGCAATTACAGCAATTCTAGAGGCCACATAGGCCTATGCCGAGTAGAGACCACATAGGACTATACCAAGTAGAGCCACGTGGGCCTATGCCGAGTAGAGGCCACATTGGCCTATGACAAGAATAGAGGCTGCATAGGCCTATATGGCCTCTAATTGTTATAGGCCTATGCAGCCTCTCACGAGGATATTTAGAGGCCACATAGGCCTATAACAGTTAGAGGCCATAATTATAGGCCCACAACAATTAGAGGCCACACGTGCCTACATGTAAACAAAGCCGAAGCCACATGGCCTTTGCTTCGTCAGACAGTCTATTTCTGGCTGATTCTGTATCGCTTTGTTTGGTGCATCGCGTATAGTTCACTGCGTCTTGTATTCTGCCCAGTATGAATCCGCAATTCTATACATTACTTACCCTTGACTAAAATTAACCGATTGTGATTCACGGTTATGATGTCTAATTAGGCCCCGCTCTGACTCTTGACGATTTATTTAGTCTTATTTATTCTGAAATTGATATCGCCCTTCTTTCAACATGGTTTGCTCAGATGTGCCCATGCCTCGATGGCGCAATTGCAATTGTGCGCGAATGATTCGTTGCTCAAGGTGCTCAAGGAGTCACTGTGTAGGGACACAGTGACTCCCCGGATGAGGGTCGAACCCGCTCGCTCAGCACGCACTGAACGTTACAGGCTGGCCGCTCTAGGAGTGAGGGTAGAGTTAACGTTCGTTTCTCTTCTTTGAGATATTATTATCACAGCAGAATCAAACATGAACGTTACAGGCTGGCCGCTCTAGGAGTGAGGGTAGAGTTAACGTTCGTTTCTCTTCTTTGAGATATTATTATCACAGCAGAATCAAACATGAACTGCATCAATGCTTTCTGTGGCAAATATTACTTTTTCATGCAATTACTCGCAATTGTAATATTGACGTTGACAATATTGTAATGCTAATTTACGACGGTATTGATTGAATCGGTCACCCAACAACAGCCTCCATTCCAGCTCAGCTCTGCAGCTCCTAGCCTAGCAGCAGAAGCAGCAACGCTAACAGCCGCAGCTTCAGGCAATGCGAAGGCCTGCGCATGCGCAGAGGATGTTCTTCTGTGAGCGATATTGCGATTTCTGTTGTTTATTCGGATGATTCACTGTTAATCTATTTTCTAAATCAGGTTCCAGCCGTGCATAATCTTCGAATGATGATATTCCAGGATGATTTCTATTTTCGGATCTGTATGCATCGGCCAAGGATTCTACCATCGTCATAGAATCTCGAGATTTAAGAGAATTTTATACAGTAAGTAGATTGAAAACACGAAGACTTCAACGCTGGATGGCGTCTTTCGATGTCACTCGTGTGTGTGGTTATTTTGTAGCCTGATGTAGGAGGCGCTAAATGTAGTACTAGCCATATAAAGTGTGTCAAAAATATCTGTAAAATTAATTTGACTGAACAGTAACCATCGACGGAGTCGAGAACAAAGTGACGGAATTGCGCCTTCATTGCAACAACATTTCGTGAGACACTTCATAAAAATAGTCTTGGCTCAATGCAGCGTTATAATGCCGTTGGTATCTATCGTAGGAAAGGGAAGACGCGTCTGTTATTCAGTCCTATAATTAATTAAATGGTTGTGTTACTTAATGGAGACTTAAAGACGCTGATTGTTATTGTTTTGATGCAGCTGCAGTCGTTTGTATGGGCTGCAGACGATGACCTTTGACCTAAGTGTGGTGATGAAGAGGAGGAGGCTGTGCAGTGTGACAGCATGATGGCAGAACAACCACGGTCGTTGACTAAATCTGATGAACTGGACTCATTTGGGGACTCCAATGACCTTACATTCTCATATTATGAACAACCACTGCCTGTTAGGAAGGTCACTTCTGAAGCAGGACCAGGTGAAGAATGTATATATGTATATATATATATATATATATATATATATATATATATATATATATATATATATATATATAGTCTGTTTCTTTTGAATGTCTATTGTATGATGGTTTTTGTTGAGAAGGCAACAAGAGGTGATTAATCTCCTAATCACAGACCTTCATATTTAGTAGAATTCATGTAATTAGTTGAACCAAAACACTTCATGTTATTTGTGTCTGATGTAAATCAATTTTTGTTGTCAGTGCAATGAATTAAATCAAACAAAAGATGAATATTAAATCCAATCATTCAGTTCTTCTTTGGATCTTCTTGATGCATGAATATTAATTTAATTTTACCTCGTTTTATTATGTTGCCAGAAGACATCGATTCCTTTGGTGGTTGGGATGGCAGCAACTGGTTTTGGGACAATGACTTCGATTGCCTCTCTGTGTCGGGTTCGTCCTTTTGTTTCCAAAGTCAATCATTCGTTCATTCACTATGGAAGTATTTATTGCTGGAGATTGAATTGGGTCTAGGATGTGAGTGAGCACCAAGGTGGGGGTTAGGGGTTATTCGAGAAATGTTGAGCCTACGACTGAGAAGGCGAGGCTCTGTCTGACCAGTGGAGGTTCCAACTGGTGGACCATAGAGGAAGAGACCTTGTTGAAGAGCAGTGTAGGTGGGTTTGTTGTGGGTTGCAGAGCTTCCGCAAGGTAGGTACATGCAGGACAATGATTAGGGGGCAGTGCAAGACCAAGACAGAGGCTATACTCTGATGCAATTATGAAATCCGTTGTAAGAACGATGATTGCCAGCCAGTAAAACAAAACATCACTCAGGGTTAGTCTCCAGTTTTCATATGCTGGTACTCTGCTTTTGATTTATTTTGCCTAGATAACAGTCCAACTGAGATGATCTCCATTGTCATCTGTCCGGATGATGAGATGGTGGAATCTGTAGACAGTGGAGGAGATGATGGTCTGGAGGAGAAGGAGGAAGAGGATATGGAAGAGGAGGAAGAGGGGGAAGAGGAGGAAGAGGAGGAAGAGGATGTGGATGAATCCGTTGTTGTGCTGCATTTGATGGATGGAAGCGAATTGAGTCGAGATCCGCTTTCCAACGAAGAATATCTGATGCAGTTTGAGCGGAAGTTTTCCCAGGCGAAAACAGATATATTCGGAGGAGGTTACAACATATCATCGATGTCATCATCTCTCAACTCATCATCCGATTCCAGTCTTTACATCATCACAGAAGCAGATGCTAAGGATGATGTCTGGCTTAGGCAGCAGGACAATGAAAGGGTCATCTGCAGCGAGGAGCATCGATTGCAGACAATCAGTCATTCATCACTGGCAAAGGATGCTACTGCTGAGGAGCCTACTGCTGCTGCTGCATTTGATGAGAAGAGGGTGTCATCTGCAGGTCAGAGGTCAGTTCAAGAGGTCACAGGTTAGTTCAAGAGGTCACAGAATACATCAGATCAACAGGCAGTTGGCCTCTCAATCTCTCATCATCCAACATTTACTGACATAACCTGATTACCAACGAACTGGTTTTCTGGTCTTTAAGACTTTTATTCTATGCCATCATTCAGAGAAACGTGGTGTTACTCCCCTCCCTCCTCCCCTCCGTCTCCCTCCCTCTTCCCTTCCCTCTTCTGCTGCTCTCCATTCGCCTTCTTTATGCTCTGGTCAAATAGGGTGGCATTGCCCTCTTCTCTACAATATTCCTCTCCTCCTCTTAAACGCTTCTTCTCTCCTCCTCTTCAATGATTCTTCTCTCCTCCTCTTCAATGATTCTTCTCTCCTCCTCTTCAATGATTCTTCTCTCCTCCTCTTCAATGATTCTTCTCTCCTCCTCTTCAATGATTCTTCTCTCCTCCTCTTCAATGATTCTTCTCTCCTCCTCTTCAATGATTCTTCTCTCCTCCTCTTCAATGATTCTTCTCTCCTCCTCTTCAATGATTCTTCTCTCCTCCTCTTCAATGATTCTTCTCTCCTCCTCTTCAATGATTCTTCTCTCCTCCTCTTCAATGATTCTTCTCTCCTCCTCTTCAATGATTCTTCTCTCCTCCTCTGTGGTTCTACTGCTACAGTTTATTCTCTGTCTGAGCTGCTTGTGAATTGCCTGGATGATATATCGATCGGATATCAAAAGAGGATATACCACTGAGAGAGTGTGAGAGAATTGAATGAGGTTTGCATTGATTTTGTTGAAAGGCTTCAAGCGTCGTCTTCATTTGATAATGCTGATGGTGGTTATGATGATGATGATGTTCAGTTTGCCTCTGCTACAAAACACTGTCTGCCTCATCAGAACCAAAAGGAACTCTTGATAGAATCTGTAGAAACGGTCAAAGAGGAGAGGGAAATGAAAAGAAGAGCAGTGAGGAAGAAGGGTTCATCCACTCAAGTTTCACGTTTAACTGAAACAGGTTTGGAAGAAATTTGGTTTTTCATCAAAACCTGTATCATTGTGCTTTATACAAGGAAGGTCTATGCAGACCAATGACCTAAGACTTCTTTTTTCAGAAGATTTGCATCTGAACTTTAATTGTTCTTACCAGTATCACTATTGTCATCATTATCATCCTCTATTATCATTATCATCATCTATTATCATTATAATCATCTATTATCATCTATTATCATTTATGTCCTGTTACTAGCATCACTGAAAGTGGAACTGTTGACAATCACGTGACTCTTCTTTCTCATCTGAATCTGTGTTTTGTGTTCTTTGTTAAGTTTATCATTTTCCAGCTCGATTTTGTTGATTTCATAAGTTTTACTAAATCTGTTTTGCATTTGGCTTAGAGAAACTTTTGTTCAGTCAGTTTGGAGAGATTGGTAGAAATTCATCCGTTGAACAGAGATCAAAATCTGATTTCTATTTTCATCCAGGGAACAGCAAAAGTCATTCGATGAAACGCAACGTCTTCACTGTTTTCAGCTTTTCTGTGGGACTAGGACTTGTTTCTGGACTCATCTTAGGTAAGGGGGATTCCTCCTCTCAATTGAAATAGATTATCCATGCTTACCCTCCTTATAACTTATCAATTGTTTGGCTGATGAGATGTGTATTTTAATAAACCTATCACCGTTGAACATGATCATCTGTTGAGATGAAATTAGTTTTTATTGGTTTTAATTGAATTAAATTTGATAAGATTTCATTAAATTTCTGCTGCAATTGGTGCAAAAGTACATTTTAATAGCAGACAGTTTTCATTCTCGTAAGTAGGGTTTAGCGCATCTATTACTCTCTGTCCAATGGAGTTTTGCTCATCTCAGCTGAACTGAGATTTTTAATCGGTTTCAGGAGTATTTTAGGAGAATCTGCAGAGGGTGTAGACTAGGTAGGTCGACTATTATGGCAGGGAGAGACAACGTCCTGAACTGGACTGGACATTTAGATGGTCACTGAATGCACGCAAAACGGGACATAAGACCACTGACAGACCACGGTGACCGGACTGACACGACGGATAAGGACAAAAGAGGACACCATCCTGGAGTAGCGGACGACAGAATAGAGCGCCAGATCCCTTGCAACCATTAGCGTAAAGAGCCAAAAATGCTCTCCATTTGGCCTCATATTTGTGCTCAACACTGTGCACGCTTCAGAGGTTCAGTGCCAGACCCAACCGGGGAGATTACGACCCTCCGCCATGCTCGAAGCTTCGGCGGTGCCACTGCTCATGACACCTGTGTTGCGAATTATCATCGAATATAAGCAATGATGGCGATGTGACTCTACAACATGTGATAAAGTTCTAATATTGACATAACTCAGTTTATTTTGATTTCCAGGTTTTCTGACAAGTCAGTTCATCACTCCATCTGCAAAAGTAGATAGAGACAATAGGAGGAACAATGAGTTCAATTGTCTCAGACCATTCTGTCAGGTGTGATAGTGACTCCTACTCTTATGTTTCTCAACGCAGGACTTGTTGTATATTGGAATTGACTTATTTGGGCGGGAAGGTCAATGGACCATGCAGTACGCTGGTAAAGGATATGTTCTTTGTAATGTAACTTAATATGGATGTGTATTTTATTAAAGAATTGGAAGTTATATGTCAATCTACATATCGCCTATTCATAAGTGTATATGCAGAGGTCTCAGAATGGTAAATATGAAATAATATCGCATACACACTTCTCAAGCATAGCTAAATTTGAGCTGATTTTTCATTCCACAAAAAGCAATAATTATGACTTTACTGGATATTGAATGACTCAAAGGTTTGAATGCTTTGCTGAAGGTGAATTCTAAGTGTCTTGCATTGATAGAAGAGTTCCTTGCTTAGAATTAATTAGACTCGGGTCATAATATGTTATCTGTCTTTATATTTACAAAGCTATAGATTCGAATCAACAGAACTTAAAAGGTATAAAAGAAATATTTTATACAGTCAGACATCGTGGCATATTATAATAATAAGTCCCAATTAAGTGAAAACGCATGTGTATGTATAACCGTCTGCGTATGTGTGTGTGTCCGTGTGTACCTCTTGGTCTGTCTGCATGAATGTGTTTGTCTTTCTGTACATTTGAGTCTGTTTTTCAATTATCTGGACCTGTCAATCATCTGCGCCAGTCCAATAGGCTCTGCCCACCGCGCCTACAACCAATAAAGGCTGGGAGTGTGGAGTGGTACCATCATCACTGCTGTTGAGACACCAGGTGTCTGGCTGTGGATGGCATTCAGTGGCTGTTATTACTTGATAAATTGCTTAACACAGACTATGAACATCAACTGCAGCTGGTCTTAATATGAAGTTGGCAGAAAGCTAGCATATGTGGGAGGCGCTATATAAATGTTCTGAAACAATGATCAGTTTGACTTAACAAATGAGACAGCTGAAACCTGTTTTGCCAGAGCGGCTTTTATGATTGATGTGAGAAAGATACTTGTGAGTTTCTTTCATTGGCATACACATGTGTAAGTACGTATACACGTACATATATACATATACACATACATATACACATATGCATACATATACATATATACATATACATACACATACATATACACATACATATACACATACATGTATAGACACATTGCGGCAGACAACATCAGTTCAGTTATGATAACAACAACAACAAAAGTGGAATTTTGAATGTTTTTCCAGACCAGTCATCAGATCATTTTAAATTCAATTTGGGCGACAAAATATGAAGAACTGGTGATGGAAAATGCAGACCTTCATCTGAAGCTATTCAAAGTCAAGGAAAGGTTTTCAGTTGAACTGTTCCAAGCTCAGCACATTGTAAGTCACTGTCTCTGTCTCTTACTGTCTGTCTTTTTGTCTCTCTCTGTCTGTCTCTCTGTCTGTTTTGCTCTTTCTCTTTTTGTTTGTCTGTCTGTCTGTATGTTTGTCTGTCTGTCTCTCTCCATCTCTCTCTCATCTGTTCTCTATTAGCTTGCATATGTTTTGGTGTTACGATTGTGCTTTTGTTTGATCTCTTTGTTATGTTCTCTTCATTTAGTAGTTATCCTCAAATTATATAAATACTTTTTTCCTGTTCGGAGTTGCTTTTGACAGAGTTTAATCATTCCTTTTGCGCTTCCAGTGAGTTGCTTAGAACTGGTGACGTTCTCAAGTGTTGGTTCTGTTCAATAATTGATTTTGTGTTTCTCGTGACGTCATCTGTTCTGTTGGTCTTAGGTTGATTATATGAGGAGAGAAGTCGCTGAAGTACGTCATGACGTCAGTGAACTGGAGAGTTCCTCTCAGTCAGAATGTCGTCATCCGTATGCAAACGACGATGATGACGTCATATTCAGCGGTCCTCCTCCTCTGACGTCAACAGTCGCCAATCCTTCACAGGGGAAGTTTCTCGATGGAGTCACCATTTGGCCTGAGTCTGAGAATCGGTCATACGCGGATCTTTAGTGGCTCTCTCAATCATCGATTGATTCACTGATGACACTTGCTTCATCTGATGCTCCTCCTTTGAATCAGTGGAGTATTAGGAGAGATGGGGGAAATAGTGGACGACAGACAGGGCTTGGGTGGGGGCTTGGGTGAAATAGTGGAATAACTAGAATGTTTGGGGAGGGATTGGATTAAATAGTGGAGTAATAAGAATGCTGGAGAGGGGGGGCTTTAATCAGAGATATCTCTCGTTTCCCTGTTGTACTAGTACAGAGTTGTTTCTTATGGGGTCTATTGGTTTAGTTTGAAGTGTCGTCCTATTTCTCCAGGGTGACCGGACAAAATGGTAGCGGACAAAATGGGACGCACAAAATGGGACGGACAAAATGGTAGTGGATAAAATGGGACGGACAAAATGGTAGCGGATAAAATGGGACGGACAAAATGGTAGCGGATAAAATGGGACGGACAAAATGGGACAGACAAAATGGTAGCGGATAAAATGGGACGGACAAAATGGGACAGACAAAATGGTAGCGGATAAAATGGGACGGACAAAATGGGACGGACAAAATGGTAGCGGATAAAATGGGACGGACAAAATGGTAGCGGATAAAATGGGACGGACAAAATGGTAGCGGATAAAATGGGACGGACAAAATGGGACAGACAAAATGGTAGCGGATAAAATGGGACGGACAAAATGGGACGGACAAAATGGTAGCGGATAAAATGGGACGGACAAAATGGTAGCGGATAAAATGGGACGGACAAAATGGTAGCGGATAAAATGGGACGGACAAAATGGGACAGACAAAATGGTAGCGGATAAAATGGGACGGACAAAATGATAGCGGATAAAATGGGACGGACAAAATGGGACAGACAAATGGTAGCGGATAAAATGGGACGGACAAAATGGGACGGACAAAATGGTAGCGGATAAAATGGTAGCGGATAAAATGGGACGGACAAAATGGTAGCGGATAAAATGGGACGGACAAAATGGTAGCGGACAAAATGGGACGGACAAAATGGTAGCGGATAAAATGGGACGGACAAAATGGTAGCGGATAAAATGGTAGCGGAGAAAATGGGACGGACAAAATGGGACGGACAAAATTGGAACAGACAAAATGGTAGCGGATAAAATGGTAGCGGACAAAATGGGACGGACAAAATGGTAGCGGATAAAATGGGACGGACAAAATGGTACAGACAAAATTGGAACAGACAAAATGGTAGCGGATAAAATGGTAGTGGACAAAATGGTAGCGGATAAAATGGGACGGACAAAATGGGACGGACAAAATGGGACGGACAAAATTGGAACAGACAAAATGGTAGCGGATAAAATGGTAGCGGACAAAATGGGACGGACAAAATGGTAGCGGATAAAATGGTAGCGGACAAAATGGGACGGACAAAATGGTACCGACAAAATGGTAGCGGATAAAATGGGACGGACAAAATGGTATTCAATTTCCACATAAGCACGCATCCATTCTAGCAGCTTTCTACTAATCCAGCTTCTTTTAAAATAGGAATCTTTTATTCGATCCAGTTTCCATTTCTGCATAATTCTTTTCATAAATCAAGCATCTTCTTCAGCCTCTCTCTTTTCAAGGAATACAGATAACAGCTTCCAAATAAGCGTAATTCTTTTGACCAATCCAGCTTCTAATTAGGCATAATTCTTAACATTCATCTAGTTAAAGCAGAATTCTCTTATCGAACCCTCTACCATTCAAGTATAACTTTTCGTTGATCAGCTTTGCCTTATAAGCATGATTCTTCTAAACTATCCAATTTCTAATTGAATATCGTTTTCTCATCGATCCCGCTTCTGATCTGAAGAGCGATCATTTTCATCAATCCCCTTATAAACAAACATGATTCTTTTCTACAATCCAGCTGCAGATCAAACAAGATTCTTTCAATGAGTCAAGCATCGATGTTAGCAAGGATTCCTATCATCAGTCCTACTTCAAATTATACATAATTCTTGTCATCAGTCCAGCTTCTGATTAAACAAACTCTATTAATTAATCCAGCCTAAATTTATGCAAGGATTCTGTTCATCAGTTCAGTTTCTATTTCAAATTTAGACAGCATGATATTTGCAAGAAAAATGACTTTGCCAACCTAAACTATGGTTTACCAAAGTTTGTTATACGCATATCAAACATAGTCTGATATATATATCTTTTTTCCCTGACATTCCACTCCCGGATATTAATCATATTTTATGTTATATATATAACATTAATCATACATACTTAATTAATATGGCTAATATGATAGACAACTTGTATATGCGTGTGCTATGTTAGTGATCAATCGGGGGAAATGTCCTAGGGGAAATGTCTGGGGAGTGGAAATATGTCCTAGACCCCTTAAATCTCTACCATTTTATCCGTAAATCTACTATTTTGTACAATACCACTTTGTCCGTACCATTGTGTCTGCTACCATTTTGTCCTCATACCATTTTGTCCATACCATTGTGTCCGTCCCATTTTATCCGCTACCATCTTGTCCGTACCATTTTGTCAGTACCATTTTTCATAGAACCATTTCCAGTGCATGTGTGCGTGCGCTTGTGTGTATGTGTGTGTATGGTATATATATAGAGGCCTATGCATAATATATATATGTATACATAATATATATATGTGTATATATATACATATACATATATACATATATATATGTATATATATACATACATATATATATATATCTTTTTAGAGAGTGATGCAAGTGTTGTGAATAATTTGAAGTGCAGGTTCTGTTGTTAGTTTTGTGCTAAGATTGTGATAAGTTGGTTTTAATGTGACATCGTTTTGTAGAGCAGATGATTCTTCACCAGAAGAGAAAATGGTAATAATGTGTCTGTCTGTCTATCTTCTGCATCTGACCCCTATTATGGATGCATGGGTGACCACCAGCAGCATCAACAGCATCAGCAGAATCAACAGCAGCAGCAGTCTAACCATTGTGCCTCAGCCCCAACCAATCCATCTGCATTGTGTGTTTATTACATAACTGTTTGAAATAATCCAGTGGTATGTGGTGTTGCTGGCTTCAGACATTTCTATTAGGAAAAGTATTTCCACCGAACGATTTCGTATTTTAAAAAAACAAAACAACTATGATATGACGTCAATGTTATTGAGGCGACTGAGGAGGATCCGTTGGATAACAATGACAATTGTTTTGACTAAGGAGGATTGTTATGAGGATGGTTCATATAAAATTATCCAGCATGTCATCTCCATTAGACAAACAATGCAGAGTTTGTAGGCTATTGAAGCAAAGCATGGTAGAGTGAAGTCACGGTAGAATCAAATAATGGTAGAGTGAAGTCATGGTAGAATCAAATGATGGTAGAGTGAAGTCATGGCAGAATCAAATAATGATAGAGTGAAGTCATGGTAGAATCAATAGGGGACCTAATAATATAATCAAATCATGGTAGAGTCATGTTTGTTATGAACGGTACAATTGCATTGCGCATGCGTATCTCGGTTGGCGATGATTGTATATAATATTATATGCATTATATAGTAATATATATAATTATATCGTTATTATTATATTTGTTTATTCAACAGGCTGTCAAACCGCAGTAAGTTACATTCCTCAAATATATTTCCAAATAGTGCTAGATGTTCCTTTATTAGCCTAAGTACAAGACACACACACAGGTTTCAAGAATAAAATATGTTATCTTGAAAATAACAGAAAATCAAACAACGTGTTAAAACAACACTGGCTTATGAGCATTTGAATTAAAAAACTTTCATCTGAGTCGATCTCTGTATTCATATCCACTAAGTTTCAATGCGCTGATTAAACTTTGTAACGCACCCGTTTCTCTTAATATCCATATAATAACTTATAATTTGGGGAGGAAAGGAATAAAGAAACGTCCATAGGGACCTGCTGCAAATGGCAGATATTCAAAATTGTACTGGAAATTCTGGAATATTCAACAGATGACAACGACGCTAGAGCTTAATGTACAGTATCTGTTTCGTGATCCTATCACATCTACAATGTGTTCGCTAGGTGTCGGTAGTAGTTCTACAATTATCCGTTTCTACCGTGCAGTAGGTGATCAAACTTTTTTTTATCATGGGTGTATAGTAGACCGTTAAACGTTAGACACCAAAAGCTACTGCACAGCAGAGATAATTTCTTGAAATTTACTCCGAGGCGAAGTCGGATTTGAATTGTATCTAAATGTGTTTTCCTGGTAATGCAGTTAAGGTATAAGATTACGAAGGTTCTCTTTGTTCAGAGTATCTAAATAAATAAATAAATAATCAATCAACCAATCAACCAACCAACTAATCAATCAATCAATCAATAAATGTTAACTGAATATTGCACCTCTTCAAGACATCTAGCCTACTCGGTGACCCTCTCGGTCTGACTACGGCTGAAAATAAAATATAGATGTCAATGAAGAGTAAGATGCAAGCGGGGAGTTTCTAGGCAAGAATCTTATAGGAGTGTACTTCTGGGTATTATTTGTTTTGCCGTGTCAATGGAGCAGGAAATCTTGAGCTGATCGTGGTCTGTGGCGTAATTGTCGCATTTTTAATGCGATCACACGTTTAGGCTTAGTATTAAAAAGTTATATATAAGCCCGATTTTTCAGCCAAGAACTCTTCCCAGAAAGGTATCGTTATTTAATTATTTAATTTTAATTTTAATTTTTAATTTAATTTAATTTTGAGAAGTCCAAAAGGGTTCACACAGCGAACGACACGTTCGCTGTGTGAACCCTTTTGGACTTCTCTGCAGATTTTGCTTTTACCAATTATTATGCAGATCAGACGCAATCTGACTTTAGGCGACGTTTAAAACTGCTTCGCCTGGATTACTGCAACGCTGTTCTTGCAGGCCTGTTCAGTTTCAATTAATTGTGGGCGGGCGGACGGAGTTGGTAGGGTAGTTGAGATCAGTCGAAATAGTTAAACATTTTGTTAAATACGATCGACAGACAGAGGGAGAAATATACTCAGAGGGGGCGCTGCGATTTTCTTCCGGTGGCGCCCTCTGTCTCCGTCTTTTGACGACGATGTTCGTCGTTCTTCGCCTTAGAGTTGTCCCGTCTGCGAGAGGAGGAGGAGGAGGAGGAGGAGAAAGTGGACGAGGAGGTGGATGCAGTGCCTTGGTCGACAACCACCATCGATGGAGATGAGCTGATCGTCGGATGAGGATGAATTGCGACCTTCGTCTGTTGCAGAGGATGGTGACCAGCAGCAGTAGCAGCAGCAGTCGACGTTGATTGGTCGAAGCGATGCTTCAGTTCATTGTAAATGTCTGAAAGATTTCGAATCTCGACTGGCACAAAAGACGACAGAGGTTTAACGGAAGGAGGAGGACGAGGAGGAGGAGGAGCTGCGGTTGCAGAGGAGGAGGAGTCTACCGAGGAGGAGGATGAGCAGAGGAGATGATGGAGAAGGTTGCTGCCGTCGTCGCTCTTATACTTGCTGCCAATCGCTCGAATCACTGCATCCGAATAGATGAAACGAATCGTTGGTTGATTTCGATCGGTCGAGGATGTCAACGACGCATTCTTCGATCCCTTCGCTTCCATCAGAACCAGCGATCACCAAACTATATTATAATGGTTCGATTGAATACTCATTTGGTACAAAGCAGAACTTCTTCAGAATTAGGTCGAAATGTTAGACAATACATTAATCAACAACAGATGCTTGTGGAAGATGCATATGTTACGATGTATTTACCTCCTTCACTTAAGATGCTGCGTCTTCATAGCATAATCTTCTCTGATGAACTCAGAGATTGTGTGGATATTGTTGAACAGTAGTAATGGACTCAATCGTCCAATGCTTGTCTATACAGAGCCGACAGTGGGTCGGACCGACGGACTGAGTGAAGAAGTAAGGGAGGAGCGGAAGGAGGGAGGGAGAGAGACGCTTAGTTTTAGTCTGATCAATGATTGGAGTGGGGGTTGCTGAATGGAGGCTACTCTGCTGGAAGCGATGATGTCGATTCCTTCCGATCGATCGATGGGTTGGGATGAATTGGCCATGAAACGATCCATAAGATGTTGAGATCATTAGCAGCCACCGCAGCCGGGGAAAGTGTTAAATGGAGGACGAGAGGAGGAAGAAGAAGAGGAAGAGGTAGAGAGAAGGAGGCAGACCCCGGCCGGCGCTAATATTCCAACGATCCTATCGATTGATACGACGGCGACGAGACGACGACAGTCGGGCAACTATCAGATGAATTGGATCGGCTGTTTAGTCAAATCAATGAATGTTCGATCTATGTCTGGGCAACGAGAGATCGGTCGATCATGATCGACATAAACCCAGATTCAATCATAGGCCGAGGATTATCTTATCGATAGAACTACTCGATGTAAACGATGTTTCAATGAGAACGACATAGTAGAAAACCAGCGTCAGTCATTAGGAGGAGGAGGAGTCTGTCTAAATTTTTCGTATTCTTCTTCTTCACCTCCTCCTCCTACCTCATCCCTCTTTTTCTTCTTCTCCTCTTCCTTCAACTCCTACCTCCTCCTTCTTCTACTTCTCCTCCTCCTTCCTCAACCTACTTTTCTCCTCCTCTTTCCTCCTTCTTCTCCTCCTACCTCCTACTCCAACCTCCTGCTCCTCCTACTTCCTACCTCCTCCTTCTTCTCCTCTTCCTTCCCCTACCTCCTCCTGCTTCTTCTCCACCTATCTCCTCCTACCTCATCCTCTTCCTACCTCCTTCTCCTTCTTTTCCTCCTCTTGCTTCCTTCTACCTTCTTCTTTTGTTGCTGCTACTTACTGTGCTTTGTAGCTGTTTAGACGCTGCTACATGTCACTACTACTGCAGACGCTTATAAGCAATATGACTGATAGGTATCTGCGTTATAAACTCATGCATGCGTTTCGCTTCGTGCTTTCAGTTGAATTGCGTGACATATCGCAACGGTTGGCTGTCATTCGTTTGCATCTCTTAATAAGGCATGCATCAGACATATAGCCTGCCTAATCAATTATTGGTGAGATAACTTTCTGCCTGTATGTCTGTATGTCTGCCTGCACACATGTCTTCCTGTATGTATGTTTGCCTATTTTATCTGGTGCACGCCATGCAAGCGCCTGTGAATCATCTGGTTCCCGCGACTTCGCTTTTGTGAGCGCTTAGAGAAATGTCGAGATTGCGATTATAAAATGCGCAATATTTCATGAAACTGATCCAATTTTCTTCATTTGGTTCAGACTAAGCGTTAGCGAATTAACTGAAGCCTAGGTACTGACAAGAAATCGGCGTTTTACATTACAATGATATTGTTATCGTAAATACTCATTGATTAACTCACTCTAGGTGAAGAGGTAAGGCGCACACCTCTCGATTGTAGTCGCCATAACAACGAAAATGGCAGCGACGTTAACGGAGACCGTAGTTAAAGAAATTTCAATTCTTTCGGTCAGTGTCTTTGTCCAATCTGTAGGTACTGGTACCCATTTACTAAGTTGCTTTAAATGTCACCAAACTTTACTTGGTGATCCCTAGCACGGAAAATATTAAATGGCGCTTATATCCTAAGATATATATTGCCTCCAAATAATTTTACAATGATCCAAAAATAAATTATAAGTACTCGTACCCTTGTTATCAATCCAGCTTCCATTTAGACAAGAATTCTTTTAATCAATACAGTTTATCTTTAGTCATCATTCAAGCTTGTATTCTACCGGGCGCTAAACCCCATACAATGGCGAATAATTTACAACGCTAAAATTGCAGTTTGTAATAATACTAATATTATTTTCGTTACACTAGTTTTCAATTTAATACACCAAAATACATGATTACGGGATTTACTAATGGCCTGGAACTCACACATTTCTTAGTATATCGGTGAAGATACTTTATCCAGATATCCTCTGGGTAGTTGCAGAGTTTATTGCAATTGCTTGTTCCATATAATGACTGAGGCTTACAATGGTCTAAGTTACCAAGATTAGGTTCAAGGTTGAAGGATACTATATTAAGTTCCATTGACTGATTGATTGATTGAAATGTGTTTTGTGGCTGTTTGCTTAGAGGGACAGAGGACAAGAACGGCTTCTGCAATGTCTCGGCTGGCAAATGCTTGACCCTGAGGATGACCTTCAGAAGTCCATACAGTTTGACTTCCTATACAACAACCTAGAGTTTTGTATTCACAGAGGATTTGCTCCATTCGAAATATGTCACCTGTTCCAGCTGTCCCACGACCTGCTCAACTGTGCTCAGAGTCAGTGCTAAGTGCTAGTCATGATGCTATATTGCTTACCATCTAACTGAAGGAGTTTGAGGTTATAGCAATGATTAGTATTTCTTGATCTTCTATTGATCTCTATATGGATAATGGCACTGCAACTTTCTCTCGTAGGAGGAATTTGCCTTTGGACACTACAATTGTACATAACTCACTTTGGTTGGGGCCTTCAATAAGGGAAGGTTTCCATGTAACTTCTCTGGTACAAATTTCCTTATGGTTATGTGAATGTCACCATTTTAAGTAAATTCTCTTGTATGGGGCCTACATGTATAACATTCATTTAATACAAAGATTTATATAGCACCCCTTCAAGCCTATTACTTAGGAGTGCTCCTACCCAGTATATAGCAGAATGCATCTAGAGCCCCATTGAAAACTTTTCTTGCTAAGTTTGTCAGATTTCCATAAAAGTAAGAAGCTTATCTAGAGATAAATGATACTTTCAAAGACACACACACACACACACACATATATATATATATATATATATATATATATATATATATTATATGTATATATATATGGAAAAGTTGTTTGTGAGTTGTGTTGCACATGAGGAGTCTATGTATAGCCACTGTTGCTGTGCCATACAATGGTGGTCATGCAATTCATTGTAGTATCTGTCACAAGAGTGGTCACTGCTACTTAAGTCTTAAGTCTAGCAATTATTCAATTTGATAAAAAGCAAATGGTTAAATATTTAAAATTCTGAAGAATTATGCAATAACTATTCGCTCTCAGATGCATCTAAAACATGACACAGTAACACTGCAAGATCAGCAATCGAGAACTAACCAACAAAATGAGCTACATAAATGCCGTCGAAATGCATAAAAAACAAGGCAAATTGATTATTGTTGAACAGGAGGGCAGCAAATGACGAGTGCGCTGTCCATCTACAAAGCCAGATGTACAGAGCTACAAGCGCACGTCCAGCAGCGCACGATGAAAAGCTTCAGTGAATATTTCTTTCAGACGTTCATGAAAAATTATAAAATGTACGAATATGTGAGAGAAGAGCCAAGAAATCAAAAATGCACTCATCTGGTGTTGTCAATCAACACTCCTCCAGCCACACTTCCACTCAGTCATGGAAAAGAAGCAGCGGTCTGGAATTACATGGAAAGACTGAGTCACATAGAAGAGAAAAGGAGGCAACAGTCACTGAGGAGGGAGGTGGAGAGGGAAGAGACAACGCTCCACGACCGGAAAGCAATAGACGATGCCTATGAGAAGCTGAATGAAATGACAGCAGAAAGTGAAACACAGGTATCGCATAAGACATCAGAACAAAGTCTGATAAGTCAATAAAAGGGTCTAACCCAAAAAACACATTATTAGGTCTTACGAAATAAACAACACTCCAGGGTCATATATTGCTTGATGAGTACTATCAAAAAAGAAGGATTTTCATCATTGGCAATATATTTACACCGTTGGTACAATGGCGCCATTTCACTGTGTTAGCTGATCTTTGACCTTTGCAGCACAGTCTTATTGTGTCATAAGTTATGCTACTTACCGTTTTCTATCAAAGTGGTATTAGACATCGTGATAAAAGAGGTTTGAGAAATCCATTTAAGAAATCGAAAAACTGGTTAAACAGTGCACAGAGTATTTAAACACCAATTGATATGTGTTAGATCAGTGTTGCCAGAGTTTATCAACCACATGACATTTTGTAAGGTATTAGAAATTATTTCCATTTAGTGTAACCCATGTGACTAATAATTGTGAACTGTACTTTCATCTGTTTGACAGGCCATTCTAGAGATTATCAACAGAGCGGCTGGAGCTCACGTCAATGAACTCTTGCACTCTCTCCAATTCAAGATTGAGAATGCAGTGGACGACCTGACATGTAAACTGGAGAAGAACTCTCTTCCAAGACCACCACAGATGGGTGAGCACTCAGTATCCATTCCGTAGATCAATTCGTCTAGAACTAATATCCTTATTATAAGTAATAATTATGATAAAAAACAGTTAAACATCAACAAATGTTACTTGAATTAGGTGCAAGAAGCAATGAAAGACTTCATTGTAGTCAGGATCTTGGTGATGAACACATTTGAAATGAAAGGTGAAATTGTTACTTTTTATGGGCTGTACCAAAATGTAGACAATGGGAGAAGGGTATTAAACGCCTGATATGTAATGAGGTAAACTTTGGAAATGCTGTTTACATAGGTCGTTTTTCCGCAAATTCTCTCAAACTTCAGTTTATTCTTAATGCCGCTGCTCGTCTGAAAGGTGGCATTCCAAAATTTGCCAATACTTCATGCTTCATTTGGGATACACTTTGTTGCCTCCCTGTTCAACAGCGTATACAGTTTAAAACCATTTCCCTGATGCGCAACTGCCTACTTGGGGTGGCCCGACTTACCTAAGATCTTTCTGCACCTCAGTGTCCTCTTTACCTGCAAGGGCTTCCTTGCGATCTTCCACTCGCGGTCTTCTAGTTGTTCCGTGCATGCGCTTTGCCAGTCCAGTCGCAGAGCTTTGACTATGTTGACCCTTCAGTTTGGAACTGTCTTCCACAGTCCCTGCGCCTGGAGTTACTGACTCTCTCACCTTGTCAGTTTCGGAAACGCCTTAAGACCTTTCTTTTCCCATGCACAGACGCCCGTAAAGAGTGCAGCTGGTTCGAGCGGCGCTATATAAAAGCTTAATTACATTACATTAATGAGGAGGCCACCAAAATGTACACAATAGAAGGAAGGGTAATGCATAATGAGGATGACACCTTCATCTAGATCCCTTGTGTAGTGATATACCATCTGTGCTCTGTTTTAAGCACAAATTTCAATGTTTATACTCTGACTGGGATCTGTATGTTGAACTGGCTTTCTACAAGACATGACAGCACCAGAGAGTACCCCCACCCCATCACAAAAACACCTTTAACCCTTACTATGTAGATCAATGGGATAGCATAATCTATGCCTTTGCATTCTGATGTAGTATCTGCAAAGGAAAGTAGGTGGTTGGTTGCTAGGCAATACAAAGCTTTCTTAGTTGCAAGCCCTTTTATCTGGAACAATCTCCCACTACCCTACTAGAGGTGTATTCATTACCCCTTATCAATCCAACTGGGTGTTATAAGATGCTGAAGTGTTTTCTTTAGTCATGGTTGGGTTTGGAGCGCTCCTAAGGTTTCTTGAAGGGGCGCCATATTAAGTCTGTGAATGAATGAAAAAAAATGAATATAATTATGACATAGATATTTCCTTGACTCCCTTGGAATGCCTCATCCACCTACAGCACTGCCATCTCCATCCTATCTGCTACAGCCCCATCCACATGACCTTAGAAGTCAAATTCACCATTGATCTCAACCTATAACTGAACTTGACAAACACAAGGTAGATTTGAATTTGAGATATTAATGCAATGTTGATGGTATTTTTAGGGCCTCCAACACAATACGCAACAATTAGCACTAAGACAAAGATCCCCTCATCACGATCAGACAAACGAGAAGCAAGGAAACGCGCTGACAGGAAATAAAGCAACACTTTATGAGCCGTGAAAGTGATATGAGTTTCTATTGAGTGACTGATGTTTAACCAAATAGAAAACAATGACTACTGCGAAGGTCTACATGCCTCAAGACTTCTGCTTCAAGGCTTTCATACGACACAAAATGATTAACAACAGATAGATGACTGCACAGTTCTGGCACATTATAAGATCAATTTTAAAACTTTCAAAGCACCCATAAATATCTAAATGAAACCTTTTGATCTTTGGACAGATTTACCCAAGAATTCTCAAAACCTACACTTGAAGTCTCACATAATTATTACTAAATCTGATTATCAATTAATAAAGTATTTACACACAGGGTGTTAACCATTAAGTGTAGATCTCTTTAAACCTTCCTTGTGATTTGTTCATTATTGCAAATATCTCATCATCATGATGTGTGCAGTAGAAAGAGGAAGTGGAGGACAGAGGTCTAAGCTTTCAATTGCAAGTTCTGTATGTTGTTTAAGAAGACAAATGATATTCACGTAAATTGACTTATTAATCAGACTCTTCTAAGAGACCAAGTTGCTTGAAAAG
This sequence comes from Bimastos eiseni, assembly GCA_959347315.1. Classification (NCBI taxonomy): domain Eukaryota; kingdom Metazoa; phylum Annelida; class Clitellata; order Crassiclitellata; family Lumbricidae; genus Bimastos; species Bimastos eiseni. The sequence goes on along the minus strand of OY365819.1, from coordinate 15,302 downwards.
CTCGTAATGCTTTGTAGGAACAAATCCATAAAGAAGCAGAGGATCATCTCTTTCTAAAGTTGCCAACAATTTGTCTTCTGATCAAGTAACTTTTGTAACATCACATTAAAATAGTGCAGTGTGGCTGCATCAATTCATGGCGAGTGCTAAGTGAGACTGATCGGTTGAACCATCTGACACAGAAATAGAATAACTCAGAAATATCTTAAGATCTACAAAACCATAATAACAGAGCTATCACAAAAAGAATCCGTCACTGAAAAGAGAAGTCCATGTTTTTTAAGTAAACTGCCAGTAATTGGAAATATCCTACAACTTCCTGGGCATTGGAGTATCTTGTCATAGTTCAAGACCAAAATGTAATAACATGCACAAAGCTCTTTCTCACAGAACACACTTTTGAAATCAGTTTAATTTGTGTTGGACAATTAACTCATCTGCTATTAAGAGCACGCACATCTGTGCGAGGAGACTGGCTTACGATCTCACAGCCATGGTTTATAAGGAGAGCACTGGAGAGTTGAATGATGCTACACCTGAGAAGGTCGAGGATTTTAGAAGATGGCTGTTGCCAACAAGTGGCTCTCACAAATTACTATTTCAATCTGCTTGGATACAAATGACTGAATTTCACTGCAATATAATCTAGACAAAACTGCAAAGAAAGATCCATTCACGAGAATCTACAGCAAGCGCAACCATAAGCTAAACATCCAGGCTTATGCTGAATGTAATTCACTTGTGTGAACGGAGTTTCATCTGTCGGCCAATTTCAAAGAGTATAATGCTACCGGCAACAGCAGAGTTAAGGCTGTCAATGCCTGACATCATTGGAACATGAATTCTATGTTGCGGTCGATCTCTGGTCGTCCGACTGTAATCAAAGGCCGACCAATTGATGCCCTTCGTCTCTCCACCAATCACAATGACTGCATGGCCGTTGCAATAGTCAATGCAGTCGTATTCACAGATGAGACGATGATGAGGAGGAGGATCATTTGCCTCCTGTCTGTCGTTCGTTTCTCTTCCTTCAACATGAGAACTGTCAGCCAGATAAATTCTAGAGTTGGTCGGCAGAATCTCTCCGATTTCATTCCAGTCGAGATTGGTTTGAATGGAGGCATCGAAGTGAGCTCCGTGTCCCATTTGTAGCACTTTTGGGTCCCAGACATCAACACAACCTTAACAGAAAACGACAACAAAGACAATTAAAATGACTGATGAGTCCTTTGAAAGCAGCAGCAGCAATTTCCATGTAGCTACTCATCTTCAGAATACTTCTTCCTTCATTCATTTAAATATCCTTCCGGTGTCAGCTTGTTCTGGAATTATTCATTACCACATTCAGGTGGGGCAGCTGAGTTCTTAGTCTTTTTTTCACCTTCACTGAAAACGTTTTTATTTGCTATTGCTTATACTGCTTATAGAGTTCAAGGTGAAGGTGATCCTCCTTAGATTCTCCTTCTGTCACTCAGAACTGACTTTGGAATTAACGACCGGATTTAGGATTTGTTTCAGTCCACCGTCATTTGATGCTTTGTTTGTTATTTTGGCGGTGCTATAGAAGTTATTTTTAAGTTAGTTAAAATGTCAGAAAGGAATAACCTTTTGTAATAAGAATTCTGTCGCACGATATGGCAACTGACGACTGAATTATTTTTCCCATGTTTCCTGGGTCTCGGATGTTGTCACAAATGACAGTAAGAGGCAAAGGTTCAGATGGAGGAGAAGAAGGGTTCTTTGACATCTGATGATGAAACGGAATGGCAAAGACAGCTACAATACATCGACCGGATTCCTCAATAACAACACCTAGAAATCTACTGATCCAACTTACAACCAACCAACAAAACAAGCAATAAAAACTGTTCCGACATCTCGTGATTTATAAATCGACATTGATATATATATACATTTTTACAAGTGACATCAGATGGAAAAAAATACAAAAAGTTAGACCAAATGGAGATGCACGAATAATTTATTTTACCAATATGAATATCACATGAAGAATATAATTATCACATGAAGAATATAATTATCACATAAAGAATATAATAATCACATGAGGAATATGAATATCACATGAATAATATAATTACCACATGAAGAATATAATTATCAGATGAATAATATATAGGGTGACTCGATAGGTCGAGAACGATTTTGAATGCAGACAAATATATGTTATACACAATATAATATGGAAAGTTGTATACTGGAGGATAGGTTGTTCAAATGAGAATGTTTTCAAATGAAAAAATTAGATCACTAGCTCACTTAGTAAAATTGTAACGCCAATATCCGTGACGTCATCAAATTCGTGCCAAGCAAACGTCCAGTTACGCCGAAAACAATATTATACGACCATCATTGTTAATCCACACATAATTAATTAATACAAATTATCATTTAGTATTTAATAATGTTTCCTTTACTCTTTATTACAGCCTCAAGTCGATTAGGCATCGAGCCGATTAGATTTTTCAGAGTTGTCAGAGGTATCGATGCCCATGCCTTACGAAGCCGACGTTTTAAGGTGTTCAATGTCTGGGGTTCGGGATCGGCATAAACAGTTGCCGCCATAATACTCCAAACATTTTCTGTTGGTGACAAATCCGGCGAATTAGGTGGCCAGTCCCCCGGTGAGATGTATCCAGTGATATTTTTGTTCAACCATTCGACTGAGGTTATTGATGTGTGTGCACGTGCACCGTCTTGTTGAAATAATCCTTCGCCGTTATTATGAAACATTTTTGTGGCTGTTAACTGAGCGCAGACTCAGAGCGCTGGAATGCGGGTTTGACCTCTTTCTCCAGTATCTCATTAATATAATAACTCGCAGTGACTGAAGTTTTATTTGGAATGATATGAGGTTTTGTTAATCCAAGAGATGTCATGCCTCCCCACACCAGAACTGAGGGACTGAACTTCATCTGTGGAGCGCACGGAACAGAACTTTCTTGGGATCCCCACACAACGTCGTTCTTACTGTTAGGTACGTGGTAGAGTTTGAAGGGCGATTCATCACTGAAAATAACACGCGACCAATCAATATCCTTAAACTTCTTCGCGAAGTTTACTCGGCGAACTTTGTAAGCATCAGTTAACTTTGGGACTTTTTGTCTCTTGAAACTCTTCCATTTCAGCGTCGTCTGCATATAACGCCTGATTGTCTCTTTGCTTCCAGCAAGGCGTTGGCCTTTTAACCGACGTTCTAATTTTCGCAAACTCTGTCCTCGTCTATATTTATACTGTTTAATCAGTTTTTGAGCGACAGCAGTCAGCACGGACTTTCTACCACCGTGATATCGATTCCGCAGCGTCTCGTTTGGACTCTGCTTGTAGCGTTTGGCCCACTTGCTAATCCACGACTTAGAATGACCCAATTTCTTTCCTATAACACTGTAACTGTACTTCCAATAATGTAATAGCTTGAGCCCTAACTTGCGATTCATTTAAGGCCGCCATTGCCTAATCGACGTATTCACTAGTCAATGATAATGCTGCTTGTTTACGTTTGCTTGGCACGAATTTGATGACGTCACGGATATTGGCGTTACAATTTTAATAAGTGAGCTAGTGATCTAATTTTTTCCCCTAACATTCTCATTCGAACAACCTATCCTCCAGTATACAACTTTCCATATTATATTGTGTATAACATATATTTGTCTGCATTCAAAATCGTTCTCGACCTATCGAGTCACCCTATAATTATCACATGAGGAATATAATTATCACATGAAGAATATGAATATCACATGAAGAATATAATTATCACATGAAGAATATGATTATCACATGAACAATATTGCAGATGGACATAAAACCTCTGCTGCAGAGACAGTAATATACCCTATTAGTGCAAAATATTCCATTCATTTTTTGTCTTTAGATAAAAAGGAAGGATGTTGGCCATTTCATTTTAAAGGCATCCATATGTATACTGTAATCCAATGCTAATCACAATTACCAATACATACACGTAAGAAGTTCCCCTCAGAAGCACTCTTTGACATAACACTGATAGCAGCAACACTGCTCTATATTATCATTATCATAGAGTTTGGGTTTCACTTAGTTGCCTCTGTGAAGAGAAAAAGTCGAGACAAGCGGTTATTTTACGAACATTATGAGGCGGGAGGGTTCTTACCAAGAAGTCCATCTGTGATGGACAGTTCAGGACTCAGGTGCTTTGTAAATAATTCCTTTGAAACTGGAACGAACTGAACTCCAGTGTCAATCAACGACTGTTGAGGCAAAGCCTGAAGATGAATAGAATTATGGAAATAGATTTCTGGAAGCAGAACGCCTTTTCCGATTGCGTCCCTGATGAGCGCAGTACCACAAATGTATGTCAATCCCAATGTCTCTCTTGTTGTTCGATTTCTTATGCTGTCAATCAAAGTGCTAGAAAAAATGAAACATCCCATCAGATAGTACTAGAAATAAAACCACATCAGCCTGACCAACAACCATAAAGTTTAAAACTTTCATGAATTCAATATCCCTGGAAAGGGCTATTCTTTCAAATGTCAGTTGCTGTCCATCCAACCCTCTCCCACAGATGATCAATTTGTTACCCTCATTAGCATTCTAACAATGACTTCATACTCTTCCATTTGTCCACTTCACGTGACAACAGCAGCAGCAGCCCTACAAACATAAACTGCAGTTTCAAAACTTGGGTCCACCCATTTAAAAATATGAAGCAAGCGGATCCAATTTAGACTCTTGCTAATTTGAATAGAAGTCTATTCCAACAGAATTTCATGATTCTAAAGTGCTCTTACTATATGCAGTACACACATCACCAATTAATACATGAACATTACAAGTGAATTTGAAGTCAAAATCATAATTGATTGGACGAAGCCATATCGAGAAACCAGAAGTGAAACAGGGCACTGCAGTGGCACTGCAGTGCATCCGATGTTTCGGTTTGATCCTTTATAGACAATAATACAACATGATAAATCTCACCGAAAGCGATCGTCTTGCGTTTTAATTTTTTTCGTCTGAACGCTGCTGCTAACATCATTGCTGTTCTGTTTAATTCTGTCAACACCAATACGAAGGTTTCTCGAAGTTTCACATGAATTTGGTTCCCTGTTCTTCTGTGAAATCCGAAGTGATTTAATTAAATCCGGCGGATGCATAACGTTCTTGCCATAATACCTAACCAAGAGACATAATTGGTCCGTTTTCAGCATTGCAAGAAAACAGGTTGAAATGTATAACTTAGACATTGCAGTACATCACAATTGAAGCCCCTCGTCAAAATCCAAGCGACATATCTTTAACGGTGTCGAATCAAATTGCCTACAATATTGCTACGATGACAACGGCATTTGAATAGCAGCTCCGCCTAAGAGCAAGTGAATAGGCCTACAACTTTCTATTCTTTTAATTTTAGTTTGATACAAGTCCGAAGTAAATAACCACGAGAATGATCGTTTTGCGGCTGACTGACTGATATAAATATATCGAACGACGCATCCACCACGAGGATGATATGCGGATACGGTACGGAGACTAAATATTGGTAGAGGTGATAGTCGATGACGTAAGAGATCTACACTCGAGCTGCCAAACCATAGATATGTGCGGCCAAACGAATTAATACAAAAATTATTTTAGCAGCGTCTGATTTGCCAAGTTATGCCAAGTTATCTGCATAATTTAAAGAAATGCTAGATGCATAGGTGTAACAAGGTTTTGAAAAGGGTAGAGCATAATTTAAAAAATATTGAGCGGAGCGCCAAATTTTTTTTTTGCCCTCCCACTTTTTGAATTTTGCCCGGGCCCCCAAAATTTGAAAAATGGGGGGGGGCACAAATTATCTTTAAAAAAGTAATCTTAAAAATCCATTCGATAAACATAAAAAGAACCGATTTGGGGCACATGGGGGCACTGAGCACTAAAACTGGGGGGCTTTGCCCTCAGTTTTGAAACTGGGAGGGAGCGGTGCCCCCTGCCCCGCTTGTTACACCCCTGGCTAGATGTAAACCGTTTAATGCTGCTTAGCTACATTGACTCTGTGGTCGTTTTTGTCCAACTTTTGCTAAGTTTTTTCTGGTCCTTCAAATTCTGACAACACTCAAGAAAACACTCAATTTTTTGCTGGTGACTCTTTTTCACCTACAGCTTATCGCAATAATTTCTAATTTTCGCTATAAATTTTTTTTATAATAATTATAAAATTATATTTATAATTTGGTTATAATTTCGACCGGATTTATAACTCATTAATTCGGAGGATTTATTCCACACCTTTCAGATTAGTGGCGCCCAGCCAGCACAACTGCGACGATAAAAAAAATAGTAATCAGATCCATATTAAACAGGGGTGCAAAGAACCAAGATTTTTTTAAAATCAAAAGTGTTTTCTTGTTTTTTGTGTTTTTTGTTTTAACTTGGTTTTAGTTTTCCTTTGGATTTTGTCAAAAAAAATTTGTTATTAAAAGCATCAAACACAGCATGAAAAGGGGCTCCAACTCGTTCATATAATTAATTTAGCTTGACTTCGGACTGAATGATAGTAATATAATAGTAATATTAGTAAATTGAATAAAAATATTTAAAAAAAAACAAAAACAAAAAAAATTGCCATATTTGTTTATTTGTTTTGTAAAAAATCAAAAACCAAATAACCAAAAAACCAACATATTTTCAGCCCTGATATTAAAGGCGTTGGCCTATGCAGAGTCTCTAGCCAAACGAGTTCGAAGATTTGAAGGGTAGGTATTCGATGTGGTAGCCAGGCCCAACCAAAGCAAAGACAATTTTTTTTAGTCTTAGGGTATGGAATAATCATGCCTTTTTGACAACTAGGACCGGGGGTTTGCTTCCATCGCTAAGGGGGAGATTGACCCCTTCTGTCCTATCCAACTTATAATAATAGGCCTACGCATCTATGAATTTATCTTGAAAAAGCATTTTGCCGTCCATAAATTACGTCACGTGCCTATGGTGTCACACATTTGTGACGATGTGTTACGAGGGGTCCACGAAATGTGACGTCACATCATCAAATCAAACGTTAAAACGTGTAATTTTATCAACAAAACTGTCACTCAATTAAACAAGTTCCACTTAATTAGCCGGAATTGTTATTGCAATGTAGTAAGACTAAGTATGATTATTGTATTCTTATTTTGGATTGTTTACCTTACTCTCGCTGTCAATTTTGGGGTTAGGCCTGGAAATGAGGCAGCCAGTTCTAGCAAACAAGCGGGATCAATTTACCAACAAAACGCATCAAGCCAAAAAGATGCACTGCACGTCGGCAACGCACTGCACGTCGGCAACGTGAACTAACGGTCGTATTCAAAGCGCAGGGGAAGAAAATTGGATAGCTGAAGAAGAGCTGGATCTAAATAAAATATCGATTGAACAGGATGATGGGATCCAAGATATGCAAGCTCTCCCTATTTATTCCACGAAGGAGCATAGGCGTAAAGCTTGGATTGTGTAAAGCTATTGCTATGAAACATTTGTTTATTAATTTAATTATTCTACCACAGTTTTTCATTTCGTGGAATGCGTAATTAGTGTACTAATTATGATTTCTACATTTGTCTTCCTTCTACTATATATATAGTTTTAAGTATTTTTTCAGTTAGAGGACTATAGTTGCATTTTTGATAACATTATCAGTAAATTTGTACATAACATTCTGAAGACCTGGTTTTTCGGGGGTGGGGACGTGGTTCAGAGCTGTGTGACGTCATATTTTAGGGGTGTCATGACTTTTGTGACGACGTTTGACGAGGAAAGGGGGAAGATCAATAATCGTAAAAAAAATTGCGTGACGTCATTTATGGACGACCCGTAACTACCACCTATACCAGCGACAGATGCCTCGAGCATTGTAATGGTGGTGCTATAAAAACTTTAGATTAGATTATATTGGATTTGATTAAGTAGCGTAATCATAAGATTGGTCTATTCCTCTCTTTATTTTATAAAATCTACCGCAGCGTCTACCTCTAGGCTTAGGGTCTACGTTGTCTTGTGACAATACCGAAATAGACCAAGCTACCTGTCACGATGGGGGATAACAGGTGATATTGGAAGGCCTAGATTAGGAGCAGAACTCTACCGACACATGGAACGAGGAACTGGGTCAAATCAACAGCCTGGGGTGAAACACCTGTACATCAACACCGGTTTGAAGTGAATCGTCTGGAAAGGCCTGTCTTTGCTAATCCAGACAGCGAAGGCAAGTCCATGACACTCCCTATAGACTTCTTCTTGTATGAATTCAAAGACCAATCGGGCTAACTTTGATCCAGTCAATCGCACATTGGATCAATAGTGGTCACAATAAGAAGCTACACTGCAATTTTGAAATTTCTTAAATGGGAACCAGAGGTAATGCCACGGATACAAACTTCAAGCGAGAAGCATCATAATATTATATAGATATATCATAATAAATAGACCACCCTAAAATATGTCTCTCTATTCCCCTGGGAATTGAATTCATATTAAAATTAAACACCATTGTCTGACAGACTTTGCAATTATGAAATGACTGACAGTCTTCTTGATAATTATTGTCCATCATTTTAATATAATATGGTAGGCCTAATAATGAGAACAGGCCGTTCAGTTCTATGCTATGTTTATCTCAGAGAATTCAGTCACTGACAGTGGATTGTCAAAACTTGAAGTACTGACAGTGACCTTTGAAGACGTCGCAGCATTTCCTCCACTTCTGGTTATGTTTCTGCATTTGTCAAAGACGTTTTCCGGTCCAACAATAATTAGAAGGACCAAGAAGAGAAAGAGACAGATCATAGCCAGAGTCCCAATGACAATTCCAGCGATCTCACCACCATTCAACGACTCTGAAGATGTATCTGCACTGGACAGGGTTACAAAACCATCTGCAACACACAACAACAACACCGACATCCGTCATGAAATGCTATTGAGTCAAATAAAGACAATTGCATAGTTTATGCTCCCAACATTACATTCTACTAAGTTTCTCAATGGACATGTAAACAGTATTTATACGTCATCAGATGTTAATTTATTGTGCAAATGCGTCTGCAAACATATTATCGCCTACAAATGTGCTGGTACACACTTTTGTCTAGATTACTGTAACTCGCCTTTTACTGGCATCAATCAGTCAAACATGCTGAAGCTGCAGAGAATTACTTATAACTGTTTGACTATTACATCCGAAAGGTATGAACATGGTTCTTTTTTACCTCTGAGTAACCTCTGTGCTTAAATATTTTCACTGGCTTTCTGTTCAGCAGAGAATCACTTTTGATTTAAGCTCATAACTTGTAAAATCTGACCTATGGACAGTCAAAAGACTTTTACAATTAAGTCTACGGTTTCTGTTGTAAGCCGGTAAGGTGTTAGGAGAATGAACATTGTTGTTGCAACTCGAATTAGTCGAGAACCATTTTTCGATAACTGATTTAATAGATGTTTTTTTGTATTATCATATAATTTTTACTCTTTATGATTTGGCACCCCTAAGCCGTTTACCTATGTCAGGAGCTGACTGCACAGTTTCAGTTCTACTTGCACAATCATTTTGTCATCAATTATCCTGCTTAGTTGTAAAATTTATTATCCAGAGGTGCCGCCCGATCTCTGTATATTAAAAATGTTAAACTTAAGCGTACATCAGGCTAAGTGGCGAACCTGTAACAGATATAATCCCTATTTGCTATTCAGATAAGTATAAAATGCGTGGAACAAGTTGCGTTGGGGCTGATTTTTTAAATGAACCATGTAACCTATTTAGGTGGCGGATTTCATCCGTTGGGTGGTTGGACTCAAATATGTATATCCAACTGAGTGTAACCACTGCTTGTACTTGCACAATAACATTATTTCATCAATCAATCTTCCATTCATTGAAGCAATGATAAGCTTGATCAATCCCACTTGAATGATAATTATTAATCAATCCAACTTCCATTAAATCCCAACAGATTACAACTGAGTTCAGCTGCTATGACTGGAGTAACTATGCTGATAATTACGGACGCTAAAATAGACTGATTGGTTTCATAGAATAATGTAGGTCATTAGATGATCTTTTAGCAAGTTTTGATTTGTCTTCGGCGTTTGGACTAACATACCTGAGTTGAGAGGTATTCTCCATCCTCCTGCCACTTGGAAACTACTGAACGAGAGGGCCAAAACTGGAGAAGGATTGAGATCCTGATAGGAGACGATCATATTTTCGCCTTTCTTTCTGCCATGACCCAAACAAATATGGCCGCCATACCATGACAACCAGAAGTGCTTTTCCTCGTTGCATGAGAGAATGTTTGGCGTGTGATGCTCTGCCATTTTCGTGTAGCGATTGCCCCTCCTTTGCAAACAGACAAAAACTCGATGAAAAAGACATTGAAACCATTCAAAAGAAAAATTTTCTGATTTTATGGAAGGCACCAGAGGTGTAACAAGCGGGAGGCAGAGGGCAACGTCCAGTTTTAGTGCTCAGTGCCTCCCATGTCCCCCCAAAGCGGTTCTATTTTTTATGTTTCTCCAATAGCTTTTTATATTTAATGATTAAGGTATTGTGTGTCAATAAATTTCCAATAGTTCAAAGTTTGTTTTTACGATTTGTTCTTACTTATTGCAGGTATAAAAAAATTACAAAGGGGAATAATGCAAGTTTGGTTATTCACTCATCTATAATGTATCACTTCGTTCCTACCCAAATACAGAAATTTTCTGAGAGTAGAATATTAGTCATTGGCTAACGAAATAGTCTAGTCATTGGTCTACAATCATGAAGTCGGGGTTCAGATCCCTGCCAGGGCACAAACATGATTGGAAATGTTTGTTGGAACATGCACCTCCTAGCCGACTCCGCTATAATGAGAAGTTCATAGCATGGAAAACTTGCGTGGAACTGCATGCTTTCTTGGTGATGGAGGGAGGTTGGTGAAAGACCGATAGTTCTACTAAGTATAGTGCACGATCGATCGTTCTTCCAGCCATCATCCGGCCCGAATCTACAATCGTGATTGATGGCTTCCATTTTTGCAGTCTCAGTATCCCGAGAATTTACGAATCGATAGTTGTCTCGTTGACTATGATGACTCCTTATATTGAATTGGACGAACAACTCCCTCATATGGAAATTGGCAATACTAAATTAATTTCTGCCATTGACTGCAATGTGTCAACCAAGTGATCTCACAATAAACGAGTGTTGCACTGACCTAACCCTTCAAGGGGAAAGCTCCTAGAGTGAGTGATGAATGGGTTTCCACCTTCACATGCAGAGGTCATTGAAATTTTTTTTTAGTTACTTCATACCTTCACATCAATCTCAAGGTTAGCTCAAGTCCTGCTCTTCCACCTAAATGTTGACATTTTTAACCAATTAAGGATCTGCCTATTGAATTTTGACGTTTGCCTTGTTATCACCAGCCAAATGTACCTCATATCCACATTATACAGTTGTCTGTAGTCATTGATTAAACATGAAATCCTGATCAAAATTCTGGTATATTAAGTAAGTAATTGTGAAGGCGCTAGAGAAATGTCTATATACATGCATATCCAATATAGGTTGACATGAATCTTGTGGCAATTTATTTGCCAAGTTTCAAGCCTCATGATGATGGAAAAAATTAATTTGCATACAATTTTACTGTATATTGTACAAAATAGCAGGCCTACTTTATAGTGTATAGTTTAAAAGCGTACTGCATGTCTCATTTCTATGGTTATGATAAGCTGACTTTTGATAAGATAATTTGTACCCCCCGTTTTTTAAATTTCTGGGGGGTGGGGGGAATTCAAAAAGTGGGGGCCCAAAGGTCAATGTTCCAATGTTGGATAACGATGGTCAACATTGGCTCAAGATGGGTGCGATGCTGTTTGCGTCATGACGTGAGTCTATTTGTAAGAATTGAGCTTTTGAATTATTTACAGTTAACATTTTGAACACATGAAAAGCCTAAGCGATTCTTTAAGTAGGCTGCTTGGAAGACGTGGAGACCTTGTGCAATGACTCACCATATTGACGTCATGTCGTTTTGGTCCTGTAAGACAACAGTGTAGACGAAATCATCAACCCAAGCCAAGAAAGGAGCTGAACTCAGCAGAATCTCTGCATGCGAACAAGTATGCAGAGCGAAGACCATCGACGTCCGATGCTTAACCGACAGCCAACTCTCGTAGCTCTGATATCTCTCCGTCCAAATGCTCAGTTCGGATGCTAAAACAACAGCATCCACAACACATACCCTATAGCCTTTCCAACACCTCTCTCCCTCCCTCTGCCTCCTCTCTTTCTCTTTCTCTTCCCCTCTCTCTGTGTCTCTCTGTCTCTGTCTGTCTGTCTGTCTCCCTCCCTCTCTCCCTCTCTCTCTCTCTCTCTCTCGTTGGATTTCCTATAATCATAGCCACAATAAATAATGAATAAGTCTATGAGTTAACTGTATACTAAGTACGTTTCGAAACTGTGCTACATAATTAATATAACTTTACTAGTAGCTGAGTCTCATTGTGACCCTTAAGTTTGACCAGAATGTGATCATAAATAATTTAATATAGACCGCATGATTCGGGCAATCTAGCAATTATTATGAATCCCGACCTGAATACAACACTAAGCTATTCTAAGCCCATCGGTTCTGACGTTGAATCAAATTTCCATGTAACTTCTACTAAACGAACTCATAAGTCTATAGCGCTATTTTTTGATCATATTATCATGATATTATTATGACCTTTGAACCGTATCACGTGAGCACGATGTGTGCGCATGTCTTACCGATGTTGGTGGAGAACCTCCACTCTCCGAATGACTCGCTTCCACCGTGAACGGCCACCGCCTTCACCGCCATCGGTTGTGGATCCTGGTAGGAGACTAGAGGCGGTACATCGGCCCTGTACTTGCTTCTTCCCAACTGGATCAGTCCTCCCTCCCAGCTCAGCCAAAAATCTTTGAACTCGTGCAGGTTCAGTATGTCGGATTCGCTGTAGGTCTTGACGAGAACGTTGCCTCTGTAGATGGCGTATTCTGTGTTACGCCTGGCTCCGATGGCAATGTGGTACGCATTCTTGGAGTCTCTGTACTCTGAGCTCAGCACGAGACGCGATCCACTGCCCTGGACGGAGAAATGGAACCAACGGACCCAGGAATGCAAGTGCAGCCACTTCATGTTTCCATGGTTGTTCGGAGTCACAAAAGTCACTTGGTCACCTGAACGAGACAGTTATTCAGCATTTTCGTCATCGTATCGTCATCATCATCGTCACCGACATAGCCATCGCCGCCGCCACCACCACCATTAGCGTCACCACGGGGGCAAGGGAGCTGCTGCCCCCATCCCGGCCCAGGCTGGGTTTTAGGATTCAAGCAAATCCGAGTTTTATATGGGGTGGGGTACCTTACATGATTTATAGTTTGACATTTCACAAGTAAGATCCTCTGCATATAATGTAGTCAAACTCTGTCACAAATCAGGATGATTTGGGTACTTTTATCTTTAATTATAGTTGAAAAATTTGTAGTAAACAAGAGCACAAAATGTATTTGATTTGGCATAAAACGCTTGAAATTTCGCAGGGCTTCTGGGATTCCGCCCCAGACCCCGATAGAGAAACCCTCTTATCATCAGAGCTTTTTTCTCCGTCAACCTCCAAGTTCTGGCAAAGCCACTATGTACACCTATTTTGCAAACAACCCTACACAAAAGTGCATATCCAAATGAAGCTGTGTTGCACGGCTAGTTTGTCTTTAAAACTTAACTTCACCTCGCTTTTAATAATCTGACTATGGCTTGCATTTGAAGTCTATAAAGACACTGAAATTTCCGAACGCTAATACGTCTAAACGCTTTCTGATGTCTAAATTCTAAGCATCCTTACATAATAGTATTATAGGCAAAATTTTTGCACATCGAAAATTTAATGATTTTATGTCCTTTAATTTAGAAAGAATGGCCTAAAAATACGAGGCAATCAGGAGCAAAAAATGCACTACATTTGGCATCAAATGCTCAAATTTTCGCCGTCGCGATTACCGTCGCCGCCGTCGTCGTCATCGTCATCATCATAATTATCATCATCATCATCATCATCATCATCATCATCATATGAACTTAGGAACAACATAATTCTCAGACCTGTGTTTGTCTCAAACTCCCACAACCCTTCTGAGCGGCTTGTTGAAATACTGATGGCGTTAATAGGGTGTGGTTTAGGATTGGGCAAATCAAGGAACTGGTTGCGACCGTAAATTGATCCCCTTCCAACGTGTATGTATCCTCCCAACCAACTGATCCAGAAGCTTCGAAATAAAGTACAGCTCAGAATGTCAGGCGTCGAAGTTTGAACGATTGGATTGCTCACATCAGACTACGAAGAAACAGTTAAAACAAGCGAGGCAATTAAGTGTGTGTGTTTGTTCATCATTGTTCATAATGACTGTATCATCTGAAAAAGAAAGAATGTGTTGAAAATTGGCAAAGACTGGCTATCACAATAATATTAAAACTCTATCATAAGTCATTTTATCTGCATTTTGTACCTTTACAATGAGACAATTTATGACAGACAACTGAGTTTCGGAGCACATTTAACAATCATGCGCTAGAGAAATCATTTGAACGGAATCGACTGAGTGTAGATAGACTGCAGACTGACCGCATCTCGGATGAATGAGACGTAGCAACTGCCGATGACCAGTTCGTAAGTTTCCTTGTCTGCCACTCCTAGGAGACCTGACATTGCTACATAGATATCCTGACAAGCACGAACTCGAAAGGTGAACATCACATCTTGAATGACACTCTGCCACATCGAATGGTACGTGTAAAGAGGAGGAGTGAAGACCAACAACGAATCTCCTGCAACAGTATACAATGTCATTATAATACACATGTAGCCATTTTGTGTGTGCAAAGAATTCGCATTTTACTCTGAATGCTCATTCTCAATTCAATCAGTTGTCTTCCTCAAAATGTAACTGAATGTTCATTCATAAAATAGTAGTAAAACTAAAAAATGCTGGCTCCTAAAGACAACACTAGGCTATCTATGATAAACTAATAGAGCCCATTAGGCAGGAATGCAATATGAAGCAAAATGGCTCCTTCTCCTCCTCCTTCTCCTTATCCATCTCCTCCTCCACCTCCACCTCCTCGTCAACCTACCCCTCCTGCTTCTCTTCTTTCCCCTGATCCTCCATCTCCTCCTTCTCATCCTCCTTCTCCATCTCCTCCACCACTTCCTCCTCCGCAACCTCCTTCTCCATCTCCTCCATCTCCTTTTCTCGTCCTTCTCCAACTCCT